>SNQJ01S0183082.1:0-10109 GCA_010110895.2 Picea sitchensis | reverse complement strand
TGTGTTCTTTTCCCTTGAAATTTAATGCCCTGGGACTTGAAGAGGCATATTGGAAGAAATGTTGTGCAAATTCGAGTAAGGACTACATTGTGGTTGCGTGCTTGATAATTTTTTGCATGCTGCTTCCCACTACAAGCTTGTCTCGACATTGGCTTAGTGAGATGGTTTGCCAGTCACTGAATTTGCAAACTTTTGGAAACCTTTTGTGGCACATGTTTGCAGTTGTACTTTTCTCTGCAGTTTTGGTCGTTCAACTAGGCTTCTCGAAATGGTATCAGAGCAATCGAGGCAATGTCCTTCTGGGTTTTGCATCTGTTCTTTGGATTTGGGGAAGTCTGAAACTCTTCCTTGTAAATAATCTTGAGCTCAGTTTTAGTTTTCCAGTGGTCTTGATCCAGTGCATTTTCATGAGTATCCTGTATCGTGTTCCATTCTGCATACCCATATTCTCAAGAGCACTTGGTTTGGGAATGCAATTTTTTTCCATCTTGGCAAAGGGTAACAATAGTGAAGCTCTGATTCTTCTTCTTTTACTTTTCGTTGGCCACACTGTTAGGAATTGTTGAAGACATATTTGCATTTGGATTATTTCATCCGGTGCATATTGATGGCTATTTAAATGTTTGCAAAAGCTATAGTCAGGTTGAATCTCAAAAAATCATAAAAGCAAAACCGCAGCTTCCAAGTGTCAAGGAAAGAATGACGAGTTGTCAAACGATTAGTAACGATTCAAGGAGCTGGAAGATGCACTTGGCAGTTGTAGAATTCCATGAAGACGAACCGTTTCATATTCCTGGAACACAAAGAGTTTTAGATTTTTCTTTTAAAAGATGGATTGATGTAACAGCGAAAAGGGGGGTGAGCTGGGGAAAACCTTTTTCGAAGAGGGGCTCTTCTTGCAAGCCAAGTTATTTTGTAAGCTAATAATGGAGTAATATATATGATGTATTTGCTTGAGACTTTGAGATTCATCACGGTCGATTTTTTCAGCATGTTTTTCCCTATTTCAGCTGTGTTAAATCTGTTTGGAATTCATTTGATATGTTCCTTACTCAGAGTTGATGTGTTGTCATTATCATAATGTTATTTCTTCCTTATTCTGTCACGACTGTGTACAAATTGTTTTCCTGTATCTTCGTTTCATTTTATCTTCCTAACTGATGTGCTTCGTTATAATTTAGTACGACCACTACTATAGCGAATGAATTTCGGTCTTCTGTAATTGTTTACTGTCTTTCCTCTGCACCAGCTCTCAGCGGGTGTAAGACCAGTCTACACTTCCATAATTCTACATATATTCTCTGCTACATCGACCTTTCCTTTCCTTTTTCTGCTACCGCATCATGATTATCAAATCGCTAAAAGATAGACTTACTTTGCCTCACTTTCCGCAAGTTAAACTATCTCTGCTATTGTGTCCTTTCTTCGATTTTCACTTGACTCCATGCCCAATGGACCATTTCCTTGGTTTAACCCCAAACTCTAAAAATCCAAGACCATCATTTACCCATAAATCTGCCCACCGTTTTAAGCTTACTGAAGATCATATTGTGACATTTTTTGAGAGATCCCTCTCAGGTTGGGGGAGAGCAGATTTCCAATCCAAAGTGGTTCAAGGTTGCCTCAGGATTGATTTGCTGCAACCCAAATTTCAGTTCCAAGTGACAACAAACACTATCCTAAATGAAGATGGAGACAATGCCTCAAGAACTCCCCCTCGTGACACTGGCGATCTAGAGACTATACTCAACACCAATGAGTCATACAAGTAGAGGGGAAAAGGTTTGGGTGAGAAAAGTGCCCATTCCCCGACTTTCACGGCAAAGAGTACAACATCTCGAAGCAGTGCTCCAACGGCCTACCCAAGTAAGAAATTCACCCACAGTTCTTCAGGCGGGGGAGGAGATAAGAACCCTCCTTCCATAAAAATTGAAATTTCTCATAAACTTCCCTTGAGGAAGAAATGAAAAAACATTGTGCAAGAAGAAGAGGGACCTCGAGGAGAAAGTGATATCCACGACCTCTCACTCGAGGATATGGAACTTGAAATTGACATCGAGAAAGTGTTCCCCAACATCAACCAACTAGAGAACACAGCTTACCATAACCCTACGATGGAAATAATTGAGACCGAGACCTTCAACGAAGAAGATTCTTTTGCATTTCAGAGCATTTTGTTTTACAGTGAATCCAAAATTTTGATTATTGAGAAAATAGATGTAAAGAATAAGAAGGGGAAATCATGTTCAGATATTAACCTACAGAACATGCAACCTTCCCAAATTTCCTAGATACATCGAGAAAATGGAGATGCTCTAGACAATTCTATTGAAGGCCTTGAAGTGGAGAATGTCAGGTTAAAGGAGAAAATCAAAGAATTGGAGGAAGATTTAATGCCCCTTCCAGTACTTGCTAGTCCTTTAGAAATGATAGGGCCTACCACACCTGCGGAAAAGTTAAAAGGATTAGCAATCCTTCTCACATCATCCTGAGGCTATGTGGAAAAGATTATCAAGAAAACAATGGAATTAATAACAGAGGCTTGGGAGATATCAAAGAGAATGGTCTCTTTTGGAATGAGAGCACACACTTTTCATGAACATCTTCAAGCATATTTGAAAAATGAGGAAGGTTTCTACCTTGATGCAGTTGTACCATTTGGTGTTAAAGTTACTAATATGACGGAATCGAGAATAAGAGAGGAGGATATCCCTTCCCCAAACCGAATAAAACAACTAAATGTGTGTTGGAAGGAAAAGGTAAAAAACCTGAATGGTATTGTTCAAGCATGTAGCCAGGCCATAACTAGAAGAGAAGAATTATTCAAGAAGCTAACTGAGATAGATCTAGTTGGCAACACCAATGAGGTCCAAGACCCGAAATTGATACTCAACTCATTGTTCTTAACCAGGAAATCATTTGATGAACAAGTTGATATTTTTAAAGGGTTTTCATTTGAAAATTTCTATGGCATTCTTGAATATGGTGAAGATGACGTGGAAAACTGGCTAGTTGATTATTTGATTAAAAAACAAGATATTAAAGAAGCATTGTGGAATGTTTCTATTGATATAAGGGACTTGGAAGGTGAACTCTTCAATATAACAATCCAGCATGAAATCAACGTGGCACAAATGAGGAGCTACATCGAGTGGTGGTTCAAAAAGGTTGTTGACAAGCTCACCAATGAAGGGAAAATGATGGTTGAGATGGTTCATGTAATCGTCGAGGAAATCCATTAAAGAACATCAGCGAGAAAGTGACATACAATGAGATACCATCATAGTAAGTTCATACCGATCACATCTTTCTGTCTTTATCAATCTCTTCATCCAGTTACTCCACCTCTTTAAACATAAAGGTTTAACAAAAGACTGATATTTTCCTTTTTCTTCTTTCCAAACCTTGTTGTCTTCCACCACCCACTTTTTTCTTTCTACGAAATTCATTCTTATACATATTTTCTTGATGGTCCAAGGGAGCCCCAATCCCAGTCATTATGACAAATGCATTCTAATTTCAGAGAATATGTATTGAACTATATATTTTTTAGAAATTCCAAGAGAGCTATTTTGGGAACAATCTCGACTGTACTTTGTAACCCAATTTTTTCTGAATATAAAGTATTTGAGGTTGATCTATTGTTATCTCCTTTTGAGTTGCCCATGTATTACTGTGACAAAGTTCTCTTATGTATGCATATCATTTTAGTTTTTTTTTTATGTGATCAGAAATACTTATCCCTACTATGATGGATGTGAGGATTTTTGTTTATTTGCTTTAAATGTATGTATGTGTGTGTGTTTCCTGGTCCATTCTCAAGAACTCTCTTTTAAAAGAAAAATAAAATATTTTTCGCTTTCTTTTATATCTATTTTATTTTGATGGACTTCTTTAAAAGTCCCACATTTTGTAAATCTTAGATAGAGGAGTAGCACATCTATAAAAACCCAAGAGGATTTGCATCCTCGTGAATTTTTCATTTCGATCCTAATGGATTCAAGCGTCAACATTTTTGGCGACCATACTAGAGACATGAACTGAAAATTTGGAACCTGGCCCGACGTTTTGATAGAAATATATGACTTTATCGTAGGGTAACCAGCCCCATTTAGAAATTTGACTGAATAATCAACGAAGCATTTTGCACCAATTTTATAATCTGGTAATATCAACATCCCAGACTCAAGAAGAGTTAGAAGGGTCTTGGCAGATCTTATTCCAAGAAGAAGAAAGAGAAATTATTCAAAGACAAAGGAGAGAAGAATGAAAAGATAGAAGAAATAAAATATTGACTAAAGTAGCATGAGAACAAGGTCAAGTTTGAAGCTGGACAAATACAAGGGACCCATCACCCGAAGTAAAAGTAAACAACTCTATGTCCCTGGAAGTGAAATTTTTTATTTTGAAACCTCCTTAAAAATGGCAGCAAGAGACAAACAACCCTGAATCAAACATCATGAGGAGAGACAAGGAAGCGAAAGAGATGTTGCAAGAAACCAAGGAATCCCAGGGTTTGGAAATAGAAGGAGGGTGAGAGAGTCCCCTCTTAATCCCATGGGTGAACAACACGAATTCCAAGTTCTCCCTAAGGGCACCTTGAAGGAATTTTTTGGAGATGGGACAATCGATGCAAAGATGCACTTTCATTTATTTCTTGTCGTTTGTGACTTCCACCGAGTTGAACATGATGATGTCATGGTGAGGTTATTTTTGCAAACTTTATCAGAATTATATTATGAATGGTATACAACATTGCCCAGTAGATCCATTTTCTCGGTTAATGACCTCAGAGTTGTGTTCCTAAATATGTCCCCCCCCCCAAAATTTCCTACTATACACTCCTCACAGACTTCACCCAGATTGGGTTAAGGAAGAACAAAAGGATATGAGATTTTAATCTCAGGTTAAATAAGACTTTGAGTAGAATCCCAGAAGACAAAATACCAATTGACCCAGTCACTCTCGGTTTCTATAAGAATGCAATTCCCCCAAATGTGAAATATTCCATTAGAACATCCCAGATGGATACCCTGGAGGAAGCAATGATTAAGGCTACTGAGATGGAAGAAATTATGATTGAAATGGGCGTCAACCCCGACATTATATTGGGAAAAGTAAAAAGACATATGGGGGGGTTGAATATTGATAATCAAGGAATTTCCATCTCGATAAGAAGTAAAGATTTAAACCTCGAGCAACTCAGAATCAAATGGTGGGAGGATGATTTTTTAAGGGAACCATATCTAACATAAAATTTGACCCTACAACAACACAGAAAACAAAGCAAAGAATTGAGATTGTGCAGATGAATAGAACCATCAAACAGATGCAGAATGAAATAACCAGGCTGATAAGGGGAGATAATTACATTCCAAACCCAAGAATTCCAATTCCCAAACAAAGGAGGAACCCTCCCCCTAAAAATAGGGTCAGATTCGAGAATACTAAAGACCCACTGAGACCAAGGGTTCCTAGACATCCAACTCAAAATGTGGTTGTTTTGGATGATGTCTGTGATGAGTAATTGACTGAGAAAGAAAGTTATTACTTACCTGATGAATCCTCCAAGACAGTGAATATGGACAGATGTGAGGCGTCCATGTACATATATGGAGAAGGAGAATATGATCCTAACTCACAAGAAGACATCACCCAAACAAGAGGATTTGTAAATAGACCAAAGAATAAAGGCGACTCTGACAAAGAAAAATAAAAAGAAAAGGAAAAGGAAAAAGCCAATGAAAAAGTGTCGAATGAGAAGGTGATAGTTGGAACCAAAAGGCAACTCGTAGCAACAAGATCAACTCAAATGACATACAATGTCATGGAGGACTTAAGTAAGTTGAGATAACCTTGCCTTTTATAGAAGCGATGAAGATTCCTCAGCAGAGGAAGAATATCTTGAGGTTGTTGGATGATCCATCGAAAAGAAATGAAGTTGTTTCTACCACTCTAAAACAGAACCAAAGCATGTCAACTGCTAAGTTGAGAGGCAAGGAGGGGGAAATTATTAAAGTACCCTGAGAGCCCAGAAAAAATTTCTCCTTCAAGAAGAAGGATAATGAATTAATGGAATACTACGTAGACGTCAGTATCAAAAAATATGTATTGGTTGTGGAGCCTGGTTATCTTCCTGATTCAGAGGTCTTTGTTTTCAACCATGTTTATACCCCATGAAGACTTTACACCCCAGAATAATGTACACTCTTCCACGTGGGGGAGTGCAAAGGGGGGTTAACCCCTCTGCAGGGTCTGGGGCATCCATCCCCCCGGCTAAGTGGTCCAAGGTAAATCAGGCCCCCAACAAGGGTTTGGGGGACAATGTTCCCCAATGGGGGTTTAGGGGCGAAGCCCCCGAAGGAAAAATTGCCTTGTAAATGTATATTGTAATTTCATAGTAAATCTGGACCATTCATTATAAGGTCATAGATCTTGCGGTAGAAGTTATGTTATGGTTTTTTTCCCTAGAAGGAAACACTCTTTTATGAGGGAAATGTATTGCGGTTATGTATCATTGTGAATATTGTATTCTAAGAGAAGAGGAGACTATGAGAGAAAGAAGAGGAAGTTATAGCGGGTGTGTTGTAGGTTGTATCCCTTCATTTGATGGATAATAATAAATGAAGGACCTGGAAATTTCTCTGGTCGACATATCCCACACTGGGTGAACCACATATATCTGTGTCTCTATTGTATTATGTATCTTCTATGTTTTATTTCCGCATTTGTTTTATTTTTTTGCTTCGTGATCCTATTTTTCTAACACTATGTTATCTTGGACATGGAGCAGAATGAAAACCTAGAATGAGTTCAAGACTTGGAGGTCCCAAAATGTGTATTTGAAGGCTACTGGAGAATGTCATTTGATGGAGCATGCTCTAAATCAGGGAACAGAGTTGGGATTGTTCTCATAATCCCAGATAAGACGACGCATCCTCACGCTGTAAGATTGGATTTTCCATGCACTAATAATGAGGAAGAATGTGAAGCTTTAATCCAGGGGATGATCCTCACACAAGGAATGGTCATCTCATTTTGACTGGAGATTCAGAGTTGGTCATCAACTAGGTTACCAAAAAATACAAAATCAAAAAGGAAAGACTTAAATTGTATTTCAAAAGAGTTAATGAACCGATGGAATCTTTCATCTCTTTCAATATTTCTTTCATTCCAAGGGATAAGAATCATAAGGACGATTTTATAGCTTTGGAAGCTTCATTATCAAATCCAGACGATATCCTATGAAAAACATATTTCCAGGTGGAAAGGGACTTTAGGCCATCTGTGCTCGATAATATTGAGTACTTGCAAGTGTTTGACAATGATGAACAATTGGACGATTTTTTGTTAAATGATGATGAAGAAGAAGGTGATAAAGTGATTTTCGTACCCAAAGACTACATACAAGTTGAATCTTTTTCACAAAAGACGATCATGCCAAGAATATTTTTGAAGACGTTTCAGTTCGAGAGGTGCAAGAGACAAGAAAATTCAATATTAGAATGGACCAGTCCCCGAAATATGTCAATTTGGTAATCGATTGAACCCCTGAAGAAGTTTATCAATACGTCACCTTATTCAAGGAATATATTGTTGTGTTTGCTTGGATCTATGACGACTTAAAGGCTTATGACAAAATGATATTCCAGCATGTCATTCCTTTGAGGGAAGAATCCAAACCGGTGAAACAAAAAATAAGAATGATGAATCTTGAGTTGAAGCCTCTAGTAAAAATTGAGTTGGAAAATTTAAAGAAAGCATGGATAATATATCCCATTAGACATTCATACTGGCTTTCAAATCTCGTGATTTTCAGGAAGAAGACCGAGGAAATATGAATGTGCGTCGACTTCAGAGATCTTAACAAAGCAAGCATAAAACATCATTTTTCGCTTCCCAACATGGATTTTCTATTGCAGCAATTTATGGGATCGTCATGCATGTCTATGTTGGATGGTTTCTCTGGATATAATAAAGTTTTAGGGGCTAAGGAAGATAGATCAAAAACAACATGTATCACACGATGGGAAACATATGCTTATGCTAGAATGCCCTTCGGCTTGAAGAATGTTGGATCTACGTTCCAAAGAGCCATGGACCATGCGTTCAGTGGATTTAAAGGAAATTTCATGGAAGACTACCAAGATGACTTGACAGTGCGTTCAAGCAAAAGGGATGATCACATCCATCATTTAAGAAAAGTCTTTGAAATATGTAGATCATACGACGTCTCTCTCAACCCAAATAAATTATGTTTGTTGTGACTAAAGGCAAGTTGTTGGGACACATTGTATGCAAGGAAGGGATTTACATTGACCCATAAAGAGTTAAAGCGATTAATGAACTCAACCCCCTGACATCAAATAAGGGAGTCGATTCATTCTTTGGAAAAAATAATTTTGTTCGAAGATTTGTTCCTGATTATGAAAGCATCATAAAACCTATCAATTTATTGCTAAAAAAAGAGCAAAGGTTCGAGTGGACAACAAATACTCAGGAATCATTCAACAAGATCAAGGGATCCATCGCCACCGCTCTCGTCCTCATTATTCTAGATTTTCAAAAATACTTCATTATCTATTCATTTGCTACAAAAGCAGTTGTTGCGTCCATCCTCACTCGGAAAAATAGTAACGGAGAAGATCTCCCCATAAGTCTTATGAGAAAAAAATTACACGACTATGAGTTGAGGTATTCAGAACTTGATAAATGGGCTTTGGCTATCATAAAAGTTGTGTCACACTTTCAGACTTATATACTAAACTCTCATGTTATTGCCTATGTCCCCTCGTCCCCCGTCAAGATGCTCCTAAATCAATAGTTGAGGGAAGGAAAATGGGCCAACTGGTTAGTAAAAATTCAAGAGTATGATATCGATATCAAACCATTGAAGGAAATAAAAGGACAAGGATTATGCAAGCTTATGGTGAATGGGGACTCAATTGATGGGATGATTTCAATCTTAGTCGAGGAACCATTATTTGATTCAGAATGGTACGGAGATATCATATTCTATTTAAGATCCAGGAAATTCCCTGTTACAATGAGTTCCAAGGAGTGAAGGACACTCAAGATGAAGTCGAACCAATATGTATTGATTGTTGATATACTTTTCAGAAGAAATTTTGATCGTATACTTTTGATATGCGTCGATGAGAATCAAGCTCTAGCATTGATCAAAGAATTCCATGAGGGAATATGTGGTGGACGCTTTACACCCACTACAACTGCTCACAAAATAATGAGAGTGGGATTCTATTGGTCGTCAATCTTCAAGGACTCATATGCCGCAATAAGGAGATGTTTTTCATGCCAACAGTTCTCAGGAAAAATGAAGAAAGTTGTGATGCCTCTACATCTGATTGTGGTGGAACAACCATTTTCCCAATGGGGACTTGATGTCATTGGGCCGATGAATCCAAAATATAGAAAAGAGTGCATGTACATTCTAACAACTATCGATTATTTCACAAAATGGCCAGAAGAAGTGGCGCTAAAGAAGGTCGACACTGAAGAATTGATCGGATTCCTCAAAGACAACATTATGTCGAGGTTTGGTGTCCCTGATAAATTTATCACAGACAACGGTTTGATCTTCATCGGGTCAAAATTCACGGAGTTTTTCGTACAATATGGGATCATTATGGGTCAGTATTTGAATTATTCTCCACAAGGAAGTGGCCTTGCCGAATCCACGAACAAAACACTTGTTCATATATTGAAGAAAAATATTGATGGAAACTAGAGAAATTAGCACTTGAAACTAACAAAAGCATTATGGGAAAGAAGGACAACCCTGAAAGATAGTACCAAGATGACTTTGTAGACTCTGTATCTATTGGTCTATGGGAAAGAGGCAAAAATGCCAATTAACCTCAAGCTTAATGCATTGATCTCCATGGTTAATACTGAAGATATGGAAGACACTTCACCTACTTCGAAAAGGATCAATCAATTGTTAAAGTTGGAGGAGGAACAAAGAAAATCCATGAATCAGACTTCTCAGAGGCAGAAGACCGTCAAAAAATATTTTGATCAAAGAAAAACTATGAAGAACTTTCAGAAGGGAGAATTGGTACTACTTTGGAACAAATACAAGGAAAAGG
>SNQJ01S0183081.1:0-19044 GCA_010110895.2 Picea sitchensis | reverse complement strand
TTTAGCGGATTTACAATGTGCAAATTTGGTGAATATAGTTTCAATAAGACCATTCAGAAGCTCATTTTTGGATTTGTGATTATTTTGTCCGAGTTTCACTGATTTGTCATTTGTTGGTGGAAGTGTTGGTGCTTTGTATCCATCTACAATTGATTTCCAAATTTCAAATCCCTGTGCCTCTATATATATTTTCATCCTTATGCTCCAAAATGCATACTTATGTCCATTGAACTGTGGTATTCCATTTTTATACAAGTTGTTTCTCTCCATGATCTACCTTTCAGTGGTTAAACTCATTTCTGAAGGAATCTTCTCGGATACCAATTATTGGATTACGAGAGGGGGGCTGAATCAGTAATAGATAAATTTAATCCTTTTTAACCATATAATCGAAGTGTTATATCAATGTAGAATTATCATCCAATAATTGAAAAGTAAATAAGCAATGAAAAAATGAACAATCATACACATACACAGTACACCAGTGTTTTATGTGGAAACTCAAAGCAGGAGAAAACCACATAATGTTTTTTTTATATGTCTTGAAGAATTACATTCATTGGAAGCACCAACTTCCTTTGTTTTCCAATTGCAACTAGAAGGAGGATCCAACCCCCTTGAATGTAGAAATTATCATCCAATAATTGAAAAGTAAATAAGCAATGAAAAATGAATAATCATATACATACACAATACACTGCTGTTTTTATGTGGAAACTTCAAAGGTGAGAAACCACATAATGTTTTTTTTTTTTTATATGTCTTTGAAGAATTACATTCACAGCTACCCAACTTCCTTTGTTTTCAATTGCAACTAGAAGGAGGATCTAACCCCTTTGTTTCTCAAGTTACAACTCAAGGGAATATCGAATCCCTATTCTATGGATACAATCAAGTGGGAGTTATAACCCCTATGTTCTTGGACATAACTAGAATGTGGGCTACAACCACCTGTCCTGCCTCATCCAACCACCTCAAGTGAAAGTAGAATCATGGAACTATTGTCACACTATCACTGTGAGATATACCACTAGAAAACTGTACCAATAAATCTGAAACACGCATCAACCATGCATCAAAATTAAATCATCAAGATGTACCAACACAATCAACTATACACCTCATGTATAAACAAGTGCATCAACCATGCACCAACTCCTGTATTTTAAACAACTCTATAATCAACTCACACATATAAACAAGTTCATCCAACCATACCAAGTATAAAATAAATCATGTGTCAACCACTCATTAACTATGACTCATCAAGTTGTACTGACATCATCAACTATAAACCTCATGTACGTACAACTCATCAACTACTTGTCTCTGCAACATCCATTTACTCCAACATGTACTCTTAAATCCAAAGCCCCTATCAATTTTGATCATCTAAATATTATTTTGTAACTCTAGAATATACCTAGTGTATATGATCACATACTGCAAACCTTCCTTAAATTTCACAACAAGAGACTAGTATTTTATCAAACTTTTATTTAGTCTCACAATAGTTTCAGATTAGTCAACAAGCCTAAATCCTTAACCGAAAATAAAAAACAATCGGCAAAAAACCATGTTCCAAAAAAAAAAAAAAAATAGTACACAATGTTATTCAATTTTTATGCAATTCCTCCATATGTCACTACTTGGAACCTCTTAGAAAAGGATTTATAGAAAATGGCATACCTTTCGGAATTCTAGCTTATTCTAGAGAACTACCTTATAGAGTGTGCCTGTGATAGAATATTTGTTAATGACTTTGAACCACATAAACAATACTAAAGACTAGTAATTCAACCAACACATTTGGTCTTACTAAATTGGATCACAGGAAACATTATGATGTTGTTACCTGGAACACATGTTTGAGACTTGTTTCAAGACTAGTCACAAACCTATTTTCCACGGAGTGGAAACCTGTTTCATACAACGACACACAAGATGAATTTTTTTACCAAAGATACTTGGATAGGTTTCCTAAATGACCTCTCAATTGCAAGGTCAAAATCATTCTATAAAAATGTTTATTGCAAAAATGGTAAGATTACTCAAGAAAATATCATACCTTAGTAAGCATCATCAAAATAAATTATCCTCCTTAAATTCTACTTATTTTATTTACCTTCCCTTTGAAATTAGGCTAAGATATCCTTTGGTTACCTTTATTCACCTATATATATATTCTAATATATGATCATGTATGTAAAATGAGAGATCCTTTGCCTCTTATTTATACTCCAAATATCTTCCTTAGAAGCATCTTTAGGTCACTTAATCTATTTCTAGGCCACTTAACCCATTTGTGCACTTTAACCTATTTTCTCATTTCTCTTTAGGTTTTCAACCACTTTCCATAATTAGAAATTTCTCCATTACTCTATAATTTTAAATATTCCTGTTTTTCACCACTTTATCATTTAAATAATATTCTTCTTTGATTTTGTCACTGCAATTTATTATTTAAATAATCCTTTCTTGATTTTGTCACTTTATCTTATCATTTAAATAATAATTTCTTTCTTTGCAATATCTTTGACTTCTTTGGCTTTTTGGGGGCTCTGCCAACATATGAGGGTCCTCCAACTGCAGGCCATAACTCTCAAACTGCAGGAGTTGTGACGCCCACATACCACCAGAAATGGTATTACATGTACTATCAATATAGAATATTGTATTACCTAAAAACATATTAAACTCATACCATTATATATAAAACCTGGGACTATTACTCCAAAACCTTGTGCTACTGTAGACCTACTATCGAATTCTCTAATGGCTGACATCAATGAAAATCAACCTTAATCAACACTCATCAATATACTATGACAAAACATTTTTCCTTTTACATCAATCAATCCTTTGAAATCAAACAATCACTTTAATTCCTTGATGATCAACTTTGGCATCACGACAAACATATCCAACACCTCCCCTTTGGCAATGATGACAATACATTGATGTCAACACCAATAATTGATGGAAACATGGTGACATGGTAATACTGCACTCATTAGTCATCTCAATCACAACAATGTGGATATCTCTCCCTTTGACATCAATGGCAAGGGTAACTTTTCCTTGGGGTTGCTCCCCTCGCCTGAACTCTCCTTGGGTATTCTCCCCCTACATGGATGCCTTGATCTTCCCTCTCTAAATAATTTCTCCCTTTTGAACAAGGATATCACTACATGTAATGATGAAGATATATTGCCCATGCTCCCCATGTGACCATCGCCCCTCACTGAACCATGTCTTTGTTCTCTTTCTCCAAATATAGGACTCTTTAAGTATTTAATTTTTCATTTGATAACTCATCCTCCTTGAATCATGGAAGAAGAATGACTTCCCCTAAGGGCATGTCTCCTATCTTATCTACAATACTTAAAAATATGCTACTAATTAAATATGCTTCACAGCAAATGCTATCGGGTCATCCGAACATAAATCAACTACTTTTGCTTCATGATGTTTGGACCTATCCATGCATCAAACTGTTCCATACCATACATGAAGAAAAATATATATCAATAATGAATATAGAATCATGAACAAAACATCAACCATGTACATCATGTACCATCTAATGTCCCAACCATGTATAACATCCATGTACATCAACAATATGTATATTAATATTCATCTGTAATGTGCCCACCATGCACACATCCATGTACATCAACCATGTACATTAATACCATCCAATGTTCTATAAGATATCATCAATGGAGTGTATCAACCATATGCTAAGAACATATGCCAACTTTGTACCAACCATATGCCTAAAACAAGTGTCATATCACCCATGACATGCTTCTATCATGAAACCAAAGTGCTACAACCATGTATCTCAATCAATCAAGGGTCTCAACTATATCATCCCATATGTTATGTACCAAAGTATATGCTAAATAGGTAATACCAATGGTGTACTTTATGCAAGTACTATCATCCACAAACATATACCATCTATGAATGCATCAACATTGCACTAATCATGTATCACATGTAACGTAAAAAAAGTGCATCACTGTGCACCAAATTTCAACATCACATTTAAATTATAATCAAGATGTGTTCCATACATGTATGCTATATCAACCATAGAACATGTTCCAATCATGTTTCTAGTAAGTGCCCCTAACAATGTACCAAATGTGTAACAAACATGCATCAACTATAGATCACATGACTCATCAATGGTGTACAACATGACCACTTCATCAACTCATCAACTGCATCTCCCAATATGCCTATCATGCCAAATGCATGCACAAAGATATCCAACAAATATAAGATATATCAATGAAACTCACAAATATGTACCCATCCATGTACTCCCAAACATATCTATCCTCAATCCTCCATTCACTACAACTAATACTAAGCATCCAATATGTATTATAAGT
This sequence comes from Picea sitchensis, assembly GCA_010110895.2. NCBI lineage: Eukaryota > Viridiplantae > Streptophyta > Pinopsida > Pinales > Pinaceae > Picea > Picea sitchensis. The sequence continues at coordinate 14,635 of SNQJ01S0183081.1, read as the reverse complement.
GTTCCCTACAGATCAATGACATTTGTAGCTATCATCATCATGATATATCTCATAACCAAAGTGCCATAACTTCATTGTCACAACCAACATTGTTCTTCAATAGAAAATGTCTCAATCCACTTAGGTTGGTGAATATTCATCCGTCTTCACAATTCCAACCATATGTCACCACCCATACATACATCAATTATATTCCAACATGTAATTCCATGAACCTACAACAATATACAATGTCAGACCCTACAACAGGCTCATAGCCTTTTTCCCAAGGCTCTTTTACCAAACACGCAGTTCTTGCTTAAGGACAACTCACGATGCACGCCGTAATCTATTCAGGTCGATCATGGCTGCAGCCGAATTGCTACCATTGTAAATCCGCATGATTTTGAAGATGACAAAATTGATATTCCCTTAAGGCTTCCATTATTCTCTAGTTGTTCTACCTTTCTTACCCACTTCTGAAGGTGTCCTGGTTTCTAATCCTGAGCTATGAGCCTACATTTCAAAAATTTCTTCCTTTTCCTAACTTCATGCCTCTTCTTCTACCATGCTATATGAAGTCCTCATCATGGTATTTCTTCTTATGTTCCAACAATCCTAGGATTTTTGACCAAATCCACTACAACTGTAGCATCTCATGATGTGAAATGAACAACAATGTGTCCTAATTGACAGCATCTCCAACACCTTAGGGTGTTATGAAATATTTCTTTTATATTTTCTTTGCATAACATCTACATTCCAAATCTTGTGACCATATTCATTACATGAGTAACAATGACCATGAAAACATTTCTGCCACCTTGCTTTTAAGGTCCATATTCACATGTGTCTCACTCTTCCTTGAGGTGTAAACATGGCTTCTGATTTTCCTTGCTTTGTTCTTTTGAAACTTTCCCTTTCCTTTGTGTAGATGGTTGAATTGCAACATTATGTCCATCCTTTGAGAGTGAGGACTTACCTCATGCCTCTTTTGAGGTGCTTGCTTCAACATGTAGCTTCTGTTGTATCCAAGACCCAATTTATCATTTGGTGATCTTTGACTATCCAAGATCCCATTCATTAAAGATTGTTGAGCCATTAACAATTTTATATGGATCTCTACTCTTTCTTTCTCTAATATCAACTAATTCATCTTCCAACTTATGACCACCTTCCTTTTCATTTACTTGATTCTTTAGCAATTCCTCTACCCTTTTGGTTTCTTTCCTTAATTTGGGTCTTGAGATGGAAATTAACTTCAAGTCTTTTGATAATCTCATCATCTATCTTATTATTTTCTTTCTATTTCATTCCTTACTATTTATCTCTTTTTTTTTTCTTTCAATAGAGTCTTTTTACTTTCTTATTGCTTGAGCATTTCCTTTAACTTCAATATATGCCTTTGATTCTTTTAAGAAACCTTTTAGTTGTTCTCCTAAAGATAAAGTTATATTCTATGTAACAATGGTCATAGTTGTATTCAAATATCCCCCATTCAACTTTCCTTTAAGCTCTAGTAGTTCTTCTTCTACTTCTTCCATGGGATAACTATCATCTAACTCTACACAAACTATTTCTAGATTTTCTTTCTTCACTTGTAGATAAATATTCAACATCACCACTTTTTGAAATATTGCAATCGGGGTTTTTGGAGATTCTTTACCTTCATTAATCTTGATGGAATTTTATTTAAGGTCTTCCTTTTTGATTTGCATGTCTCTATATACTTATCCATACATCCCTGTGGAAGCAGCATTAGTTGGAAGATTGGTTGTTGTCATTGATGTCAACCCTAACAAGGTGGGTTTTGGACCACAAGATTGGATGAAGGTATTTAGACATGAAGGAAAATGAACATGAAGAGATAAAACACCATGGATGGATAGTAGCATCATGTTGTCGTGTGTAAGTATTATAACGGGATCCTCATGGTTGAGGAGAAATGAATATTTGAAGATGACAAAGTGAATTGAAGAAGGAAGTACATGTAGGCTCCAAGATAATTGTTAAAAATAATTACAAAATAAGAAAGTGTCAAATTTGGCCATAATGTTAAAAGGAAGTGATATAAATGTATGAATAAAATAGCATTATACATTCATTGGATACAAGTCTAATTTCAGAGGAAATAGAAGAAAAGAAGGCCTCTGGATTTCAAGGGAGGACAGTCTTGGTGATGTGTCTTAAGGCATATATTTCAGTCATCTTACTCATTTTTCATAATTTTTTTCTAAGACTCATATGGTGAAATCACTCATGGTATTGAGAAGACATATCAAGGCCTCTGCTAAAAAGTTCAGCTCTGGATTTGCTATAATTATGGAGATACACTGGAAGATAGGGTTTGTGACCAAATCTGAAGCTAGTCAATAAACAGTGTTCATACGTCACCATAACTTTTTCATCAAGAATCCAAATGATGGACAATCTCATTGGAAAGAGTACAGACTTTAGTTTCTGTGTGTGAAAGCTAGAAACATATGTTAAATATTGAGTGCAGTGAATTCTGTGCAAGTTCACTCTAATAAATATACCATAATTGAATAAAGTATACCATTCTTTCTATAAACTCTTTTGGGGAGTGATTCAAGGAGTGAAACTTGGGAGGAGTTTCAGAGAATAAATTGAGTAATATTATCTAGGATCAAAGTACTATAAGAATTGAATAATTGCAAAATTGAAGAAGTCTCTGCAGCTACTATCAGTTCTATGATGATTGGTTGATGGTGATGTAGATAATGTAAGTTTATCTCTCGTATATTCTTGGGTGAAGGAAGGGGAAAGGATGGAGAGTTAAACTCTCTCCTGATATTGGAGGATTGTATATCTCTTGGAGGTTTATCCCTCCCTTTACATTTGGAAGTTGGAGCTAACTTTGGAAGTCATTACTTCCTTGAACAATAACTATTGATTATCTCATATATTGTGCATGGTGTATTGTGTATTGGTGTAAACTCTTATACTATTGTTAATTTGTTATTGGATATATTGAATGGTTTAAGAAGGGTTGAAAAGTTGGGTTTTAAATTGTAATTTATTACTAATTCATCCTCAAGATCGTCAACAATTGGTATCGTGAAATGGTTAATTTCAAGACAAATAAATCCACTGGAAGGAAGATCTCTAGAACATATGGAAGAATAAAATTCCATGGGATTCCACCGTTTGATAGAAGCAATTTTGAATACTAGAGTAATAGAATGGAAACTTACTTCAAATCTCTTGGGGAAAATGTTTTTTCTCAAGCAAGCCAGATACAATATGCTTTGAAGAAACCAAAGATCCACTGAAAAGCGTAAAGGAACAACAAATTGGGAATAGATATCATCCTAGATGGATTGAAAAATTCAATGAAATCCAAGGTGATATCATGTGTATCATCAAAAAAGAGATTTGGGACAAGCTACAAGACCTTAATGTAAGGGAAGACATGTAATAGTCAAGAAGAAGTTGAAGCAAATTACAACATCTCACATTTCAAAGAAAATAGAATAATTCTTTGTCATGAATTAGAAGGAGTAGGTCATGTTGAATTTGGAAATGTCCGTCCAAGGATTGAAAGAAATGACAATCAAGAAGAAAATTCCAATGAAGAAGAAGAAAATCATGAAGAAAAATTATTCAATAAGAAGATGAGAATCTTAAAAAAATTGAAACATGTTGATATTGAAAATAGAAAGCTCAAAGACACTCATAAAGAAAAACTAAGAAGTGAATTGGGTAGTTGGGGAAAATACAATTGTAAATCTTGAAGAAACAATTAGAAGACTTTGGAGAAACTAAGTGAGAAGAAACCATTTTCCTTGAAAACTCTACTCAAGAAGAAAGAAGAATAGGGAGAAGTAAGGAATGTCCAAATGAAGAAGAAAGAATAAGATTGTGAGAAACTTGAACAAGAAGTTGTCTCATTGAGGAAGAGCTTTAAAAACTCCCTGTCCCAAAAGACTTAACACATCTTGGATGTATGGGTGAAAAAACTTCATAAAGAAGATGCAAATACCAACAAGAAGGTTGAAGAAAGAGCTACACACATTGATGAGAAGTGGACCGTATCACTGCAAAGAAGGGTGGAATGATTACAAAGAGATGAATATATCCAAGAAGATCTCCTACTTTCAGGAATCAAAGAAGCTTCAATCAAGATGAAAAGGAAACTACAGATGAATAGATCATGAACCCCAAATGGACTACATCACAAATAAGCCCACTTTACCTGTATCAAAATTTCTTTTCTTGGTCATTGTTATACTTGCAAATATTTTGGACATTATAAGGCAATTAATTGCATAATCAATTAAAGGAACACATACTAAAGAAACATGAATGGTGTAAATAGAAGATATGTAAAATAATCATGGATTTGTCAACAAAGTTATAATTCATTTTCCCCCATTGATGGACACAAAAATATTGCATGCTACAAATGTAATTATCTTGGTCACAAAGCACCTAGATTGCAGATATAGGAATGAAGATGTCCATATGCCAACCACAAGATGGAGAAGAAAAGAGATTCCAATCAATGAAGATTGTTGAATAGCATTGACCCATGAAGAATGTAAAGAAGAAGTGATGAATGGTACATAGACAATGGATGTTCTTCACACATGACTGGGATCAAGACAAATTCATCGCCTTGAAGAGAAAGGGTGGTAATGTTAGCATTTGGAGATGACTCATCTACAAAAACATTCTTGGAGAAGGTGTAGTAGAGCTTGAAGAAAAATGTAAAAGCAAAGAATGTTCTATTGGTTGAAGACGAATCATAATCTACTCAAGAGTTAGTAAATGTGTGATTAAGGATACACTCTTACATTTGATTCCCAAAATGTAAAATCGGAGAAAATAACTCAAGAAGATTGGCTGCAATTGCAAAAAGAAGACCGAACAATATATACATTCTAGACATGAAGAAGAGAGAGAATACATAATCCACAAAATGATTCCAAGGAAGAAAAAGTCCCAAAGACCAAAAAAATAATGATGAAGTATTATTGAGGCCACATGTTTAGGGGTGCAGCCCCAAAGAAGAAGGTTACCTTATTAGCTAAACTAAAGGGAGAATCCATACCCTTTCCATTGATGTCAAAGGAGAGAAATTGGGATCATGAAGATGATAGGGGAGCATGATGTTGCCTTCAATGACAAAGGGGGAGATTGTTGAAGATTGGTTGTTGTCATTGGTGTCAACCCCAGTCATGGGTTTTGGACCCAAGATTGATGAAGGTATTGACATGAAGGAAAATGCACATGATACAATCTTGCTAGATGGATAGTATACATCACGTTTTTTCTGCATGTGGCACATCACGTGATCCTCATAGTTGAGGAGAAATGAATTTTAAAGATGAGAAAGGAATTGAAGAAGGAAGTACATAGGCCTCAAGATAATAAAGAAAAGAATTACAAAATAAGAAAGTACAGGCTCATCTAATGTTAAATAGAAGTGACATAAATGGTATAAATAACATCATTACACATCACATTTGATACAAATCGAATTTCATAGGAAATAAGAAGAAAAGAAGGATCTATGGATTTCAAGGAGGATGAAGTCTTTGGTGATGCCCAGCATGTTATTTTCAGGTCATCTTACCATTTTTTCTATAACATTTTTCTAGAATGATTCAAATGGTGAACCACTATGGTATTGAGAAGACATATCAAGGCACCTTTGGTAAAAAATTCAACTTGATTCATAATTATGGAGAAAGACACACTCTATGGAAGATAGGCTCAGACCCAACCTCAAGCTAGTCAACAAACAAAGGGTTCCAGTAAAACACTCACATAATCCTTTCATCGAGAATCCAAATGATGTGGGACAAATTTCATTGGAAATAGTATAATCAAGAGTTTGTTTATGACAGAATCGTGATGCAGTCATTGCTGATGGGCACTGGCATGTTCACTCTAGCAGGACCAAAATTGAATAATGTTTACCATTCTTTCTATAACCCTCTTTTGGGGAGATTCAAGGAGGAAAATTTGGAGGAGTTTCCAGTGAATACACTTATAAATATTACATCTTAGATCAGAGTAATTCAACTGAAAGAATTTAAAGTTGAAGAATTCCCAAGAAGCATTATCAGGTTCTAACAGATGATTGGTTTGATGGTGATGATTTAACGTAAAGTTCTATTATTCTCATATACTTTTGGGTGGAAGGAAGGGATGAGAGCTTAATATCTCTTTATATTGGAGATTGTATCTTCCTCTTGGAGGCTTATCCATCCCTTTACATTTGGTTGTAGCTACCTTGGAAGTCATCACTTTGGAAATAATAACTTATTATCATTTTCATAGGACAGCATGGTGTATTGTGGTGTATTATGTAATCCTGTATACTATTGTTCACTGATTATTGGTTATATTTGAATGGTTTAAGTATAGTTTAAAAAGGTTTTGTTGTACTGATAATGATTCACCCCTCTTAGTATCAACACATTGTCCCATGGTTTCTTTTATAGAGCTTGAGAGTCCACTAAGAATGGTTCTTGAGGAGCCACTGCATCAGCTATACTCTTTTAGTCCCTTTGACCTACAAAATTTGAATTTGCCTTCAAAGGAACTTATCCACCAATAGCTACTTTCCAAACACCCACTCCTATTTCCTCCAATTCACCTCACGTATTCATAGAATAGCTTTTCTCATCAAGGATTGGAACTTCATGATCCATTTGTGTGTCCATGGATATCCTCCGAGATTGTTAAGGATTATAGTGAAGGCCCGGGCTGGGATATTGAAATTCACATTAACCAGGCACCTGAGAAGGAGGTGAACTGGTAGATGATTTTTCAAACTTCCCTTCCTTCAAAAAAATCCCATAAAAACTACCATTACTCATTACTTATTTTTTTTTTTTTCATTTATAACCACTTAGGTGAACATACATCAACAACATATAATAATGTAAGCCATCACTATATAAACAAAAGAACACACCCATGTATACTTTTTATTAATGACTACAATCCTTTGGGGTTATCAAGAATAACCTAATAGAGTTGGCAATCAATAAAGAGAACCAACTCACAATGCAAGACTCAATTTACACAACTTAGAAATTGTCCCAGAAGAGAACAACACAAACATAGTCTTAAATATGTCAACAGGTACACTACTTGTCAGTAGTGCAACACGCAAATGTAAGTGTCCTACCAAGAGTACAACTTTATATGTACAAGATTTATCTCACATTTACAGCCCTTATTCCTTCCTCAATAATTAGGTTTTCTCTCCTGAAACTCCGAGATCCTACACAATCCTTCAAATAAGACCACTCTATTCTTCACTGTCTTAATTGAACATTGCTGCACTCACAACACATCTATGTTTCCCAACAACTTACACATTCTCCTCAACCATATGAATACATGACCATAAGCAGCCAATATATTATGGAAACATATCAAGATAAAACCATAGAGTGTTGTTCACTCAGCTTAATCAACCAACATAACCATATCACAATAACATACCAAGAATGCCTCAACCCATTCACCATACAATAAGAAAGAGTATCCATTTGTATTTATGTAATCCATACTCATAACTTTTTATAGCAGATATGGTTCATAGAATGAAATATATGGAACTCTGTTTTACTCACTTATCCTGCATTAGTCAGCTCACACCAAGTCTCCATGACTTCATCCAACTCTATGTGCTCTACCTTCCTTCATTCAAAATTGGCCTCCTCATTTCACCCAGAGTCTCACAGATATGTATGCTTCTCCAACACACTGTTCGGATACCTTGAAACTAGGGTTTCAACTTCCAAAACTTTCACACATGCTCTCGCACTTCATAAAAATTTGATGCACCAGATGCTCCAAATGTACCTCTCCTCTAATTAGATCTTCAATATATGCCTAAGAGATGTATCTTGCAAGGGACCCTTGCCTCTTATTTATACTGCCATTTCCTTAGAAGCATCTCAGAAATACCTTTCACACAGCCACTTTGTCCACATAGTCACCATGTCCAACTTTGCCCAATTTTACACTTGTCCATGCATCCTAATAGCCACTGACCACTTAACCCATTTTCCCATTTTAGGGTTAACTCTTATAAATCCAAATTTCTCCACAATTAGAAAGTTCTCTGATTCTTTACTTTATTTATTTAACACCATCCCTAATTTTGTCACTAATTTTATTATTTAATTATTCCTTCTTGATTCTGTCACTTCACTTTAATATTTAAAAAATCCTCTTTGACTTATAATATTCTCACTCTTTATTACTTTAAACTTTTACTGTCACTTTTATTTATTTTAAATATCCCTTTTTTTGTAAGAAATTTGACTCTTTGATCCTTTGGGAATTTAGCCAACATATGAGGGAATCCCACAATTGTAAGGCCATAAATCTCAACCATGATAGGAGTTATGTGGATGCTCACATGAACACTAGAAATGGCAATGAAAAGAACTATACATCTGTGGGATAGTCAATCGAGTAACCATTGATTATTAGCACAATTGCTAGCTATTATCAACAAGATTACTAGGGATAATCCCAACCACAAAGCTGCCTTTAAGGGCCACCATAAGGGGACCACTCTGGAGTCCATCCATTTGTACTTATCATCAACAATGACAAAAATATAATGAGTCATTTTAATAAATCCAAATCATGCATCATGTATCACTGAAAACACATTGACCCATCCTTATTTATGCATAATTTCACTGAATATCATGGACACATACTTCATCAATATACTATGACAAGACATTTGTCCTTTGACATCAAGATCAACTTTGACATTTTGACATCAATCCTTTGACATCAATTTATCACTTGAAATCAATCCATTGACTTCAATTAATTAAATCTTTGGCATAAATGACAACATGATTCAAAAATATGTCACTGAATATACTTGAAGAACTTGAACTCCATCTAGATGATGTACATGACAAATATGATTGTATTATCTCCAACACTAAAGTAATCAAATACCGAGTAAAGATAATAAAGGATGGAATTATCTACTAAAATAAGACAAACGAAATTGGTGTGTAGGAGAAGAAAACCATAAATATTGCAACGCATCTATCCACCCATGGCCACACTACTTAAAAAATTTCATTTCAAAACTGTTGTCGAATTTCTGATAACATTCAATTAATTGAGAAGCATGAAAGAACACCAAAATAGCACACACAATCAATATTTATGATACAACATAAAATAATGTTTAAACATGCCATGCACAACATTATCAACAAATGTTATATCATTAAGATATATATTAGAGATATTAATTCAATACACAATAGAACTAAAATTATACAAGCATAGAAACCCATGATATATTAATTACCTTAACAAAAATAATTCCATCAACTAACTCCACGTAAGGACATTCCACCTAACCATAGAAATTGTTGTTCCAAGTATCAATAGCAGTGTCACCCCCAATCTAAGGTTATGAATCCACAAGGACGTTCCATGTCACTCATTTCCAAACCAGCTTTGGTAATCAAGCTCTCACAATTTTCTTTCAACATAGAACAATACAAAGTACACCAACTCTTTTCTACCCAACCTGCAGACATAACCCAAGAGAATTGACCCCTTTCTCTACCATGCATTCCCTCAGACTTTTCACATCCTTCTAGGTATCCAACACATCTAGTCAAGAATATCCATACCGAACTCAGATTCACAGCCAGAGAACAAATTAGTACATACTCATGTATCTCGTATTGCCACATCAATTCATGGTCGGAATAATAACTACCACTACTTATAGCCAACAATAAAATAGCTCCTCTCCCACAATTAATTTTTATTTTCCACGCCAATATCCAAATGAATGAGGAATTATGAATGGGTGAAAGAGCGACGGAGAGAGAGAACAAAATGAAGAGGGTGAACTCTAAACAACCCAAATATGGTTTTATTTATTTCGAACAAAGAACCACATGGTCTTCCCCAAGAGTCTCATGTAACCGAGTATTCTCCATTAAAACCAAAATGGGTAAATAAAATATAAAATAACACCAGCCCTCAAGCCCCTCTCTCTTGTGGATCATAGCCCCCCATAACTCTTATCCTTGTTCGTCTAGTATCCAACGATGTATTTTATTATTAATGATGATTGAAGAATTATGACTCCTAGATCTCCACCATTTTAATTGTTTGGTGCTCGCTTTTCATCAAATGAACAAAATACATATTTAATATGGGGACTCAAATCGGGGTAGTTACCCATATCGACACCTTCATTATAAGGAAATATTTCAAGGAAGAGAAGAATATCGATATCAACGTTATCAAGCAAACAAAATGGAATACTCATCACTATTCATGGAATAGGGAATCACAAAACCATTATTAAACAAGATATTATCATATAACAACATCTACTACAACCAGGAGAAGCTTCAACAAAAAATACAAGGAATCAAAGGAAAATAAATCATGAAATAACTAGTCCTCAAGGATTAAGAATACAAATAATTGAGTTTGGATGGATAGATCATCAACAAATGGAATGAAGAAAGCAAGAAAATAAGAAAATCATATTACTTAATTTCATCACATGTAAATCCTTTAAAGATTTGAGGACAAATATTTTGAAGGAGGGTACTATGTTATGTCCCAAGGGTGGTGGCATTCAAGAAATGTACATGTAATTGTTGGAAAATGTTTAACAGTAGTGCATGTCATTATTGATGCAGGCATGACAATGAAGATGGCATGAGTACGTGAAGAATGTAACGATGGGGCACCCGTATATTCTAGGAATATGTCATAGAGCAAGCCCGGCAAGTTCAAGAGATAGTGTAGAGGATTGTTGCAGGTGTTATTATCGTGCAGTGCAAGCTTGTCATTGATGGCAATATCGAGCATGCAAGTGAAGGCAAAAAATATCAAAGTACGCCCGAGGAGAAGCCTAGTGATCAGCCGATCTCATCCCCGAATTCTCATGGCCGATCTGAATGAAGATAAGATGAGTGCACTGAAGAGGAGGATAGATATCGACGTCAGATCTGAGCGTAGGGTTTGATCACCGTTGGATCGAGGAAAACATGCACGATATTTAAAAGTGCAAAGAGTAGAGGGCTCACAAAATCCCGAAGATGAGGACCATTCATCTCAGGCGGTTATGTGGACCGTTGATCCACTTTGTCGGAGTTTCAGGATCGAGAGTTTGACATGTCAAAGACTATTGACATCGGGAACTGGCTATCGATATGTGAAATTGCTATGTAATATGAGCCGCCGGATTGGTTGAATAGGACCCTTGATTCCAGTCCTTGTCTGAGTTTCAGGGATCGAGAGTTGTATATGTCAAAGATTATTAACATTAGAAACCCCGAAATCGCGACATGTGTGAAACTCGACTTAATATGAACCGGCCGATCAAGATGTGATCTAGACCATTAACCGGGATCATCACAGCACTATGTCATCTAGGAACACGTGGAATAACTAGGTAATGACAAGTGTCGAACTGATTCAACATTTCAGTAATAGCGTAATCCACGAATCGCAGTGACATCGGTAGTATTCAACATCGCGGTCAATCCATCGGTGATGTCAAAGAGAATACACCTACCCGGGAGATGGACAGAAGGTTCTGAGGATGAGGAGGTACAAAGGTAACGTAACCTTGTCACACCATTAGGTGGAGAACGACATGTGCTGTGACATCATGAGGGTTCCTTCCATCAATACTCCCACCATTTCGACCCTCCCAGATAAAGGCGAAGGGCAAGGAGGTCCCAATCGCTGAGCATCATTGATCTAGGCACTCTAATCCCGACCACTCGAGAGATGCGCACCCAATCCCAGACCCCCCCCCTCCACTTAAAGGCAGAATGGAAAGCTGCCCAGAATCCAATCCGATCAGAGATCTAGGAGCACGTAGATTCGTCAGCCCAGATTTTTCTAATCGCATATCCAATAGTGCTATTGAATTTGAACAAGATCGAGGAAACTGTAGGCACGACATAGTATAACCGCCGTGAAACCACTGATGGTTTCAGCCAGAGGACTCCAAAGACACTTGGGGATGATTGATGGAGAAGGTGAAGAGCCTTCAAGAATCTTTCAAGAGGGATGAAGATGTTTGTGAAGGCGATTAACAACTGGATAGGCATTGAGTACCAGAATCGGAATAGAGAGTGAGTTCCGATCACACAAAGAGAAGACGAAGAGTCTCAAATCCCAGAGAGGCTGAGGAATCTCAAAATAATGATACAAAGGATGTCGATACTACGCAAATCCACCGAGAAGATGAAGAGTCATGATGATGATCGACAGAGCACTCGAGAGGTGGAGGATAACGACGGGAGTCGCGATGCGAGGTATTTCATGAACACCGTGAGTAACAAGGCATAAGCTATAAATACACCCGTATTGAGAAGATATGGGTTGTTGTCATGGATTTGTTGTGGTTACATAGAAGGATTCATGTGTGAAGTTATTGAAGGAGGAGAGTGCCAAATTTAATAGCATAAGGAACCATGGAATGGCATGGAGAAATGTGAGCATAAAAAGTGAAGAATAGACAATGCTAGATGTGCGAAGGAAACGAAGACGATAGAGAAACGAAATGCAGTAACGCTGATGAGTCCGATAATATTGTTGAACATCATTTCACCAGAATAAGTTTCAAAGAGCAAAGATTTATATTCGTAGTGGCTGGGAGGAGCGAAGAGGGATGGTGTCCTTAAAGGTTCAAGTGGGTGATTGAACATTGTGGAGTTGGTGCTTCCTTTCTAGTTGGTGCTAGAGAAACTAGGAGTTGGTGCTCTTCTAGTTACAGAAACTAGGGAGTTGGGTGCTTCCTTCTAGTGGGTGCTAGGAGAAACCAGAGCTGGTGATTCCTTCTAGTGGTGCTAGAGAAAACAGAGTTGGTGCTCTCAAAGAAGTTGCAGCTTGTAAACCGAGGTTGTAGCCCCATTATGAGTTGGTGCTCATATGTATGATATTATAAAGAATGTAATCCATTACTTATCATATAAATAAAAGAGGTTTTACCTCGCATGGGTTTCCTGAAACATCTGTCTATGTTCTCATATATGTGAAATGATGCTGAGTGCCATTGTTTTATTTCCTCAGATTATTGTGATCATCATTCACTGTCTCTACAAAGAGTTTAAAAGAACCATAATTGTTTAAGCACGGTAACAATCGATTCACCCCCTTCTTAGTTGTCTAACACTGGTATTAGAGCCGACCCCTTTATCTAAGGGTATATCCTAGAGCTTAAACATATCAATCCAGAAGGAAATTCAACCAATAAGGCCCCCTCTTCAATGGAACAAACTTCGTCTTCTCGAGTTAGGATGAGAACCAAGATAATGGCTTTAGGTGCATGTCCTGATGGTAGATACCGGGTTATGTAAAGCCGGCCAGCTAGCTAATAAGGATGGAAAACTATAATTTAGCTTCAACGCTAAGGCCATGAATGCTATCTTGAGTGGCCTTTCCGCAATAATTCAGAAAAGAGTGGCACCTAGGAACTACCAAAGAAATATGGGACAAACACATTAACAATTATGAAGGTAACAGAGAAGGATGCAAAGCTTCAAACCTAATGCGTATCATTGGTGTCGAACAAATGAAGATGAAGGTACATTGAAACTATTGGAAAATACTTTCTCGAGAATAGAAGAATGGTAAATGCAATGAAGGCAATTCTGGTGAAGCAATTGGGGAACCTTCTTTAGTTCAGAAAATCTTGAGATCTTCCAGATAGGTTCAACCCTAAGGTCTTCTTCTATAGAAGAACTTAATGATCTAAAAAACCTTGTAGTTTGACCAAATTCTAGGAAAACCGACCTATATGAAATGAGAATAAATAAAGATAAACCCACTTCCAGAGAAGTACTACGAAAGCGTATTAACAATGAGGATTCTGAGCTTGGCGAAATTGAAGAAAAATTTGTGAAGAGACTCTAAGAAGGGATCAAAAATACAAAGGTAAACCGCTTTCAAATGCTTTTTTAACTGTGAAGGATAGGTCATTTTGCAACAAATGTCCACATAAACATGATCGTAATCCATTATGAAGGTCAAGAGAAGCACAAATCCAGGAGATTTGATAAAAAGAAAAGTTTATGTGTAAACAATGATGACTCCTCAGAAGAAACCGATAGTGACACTTCCTATGAAGATAAGGTAAATGACTTCATGCTTATGACCAAAGATAATTATGATAATAAAATCACAGGCAGTGATGAGAATGATGAAGAAGTTGTGGTTGGCATGGAAGGAGAACTGATCAGTGCATTGGAAGAGATTGACAGACTAAGAATCAAGAACAGAAAGCAAAGACAATTGTTGATACAGTTAGAGAAAGACAGTCAATAACCCGGTGAAGACCTTATCCTACTAAAAGTAGAATTGGAAGAGGAAAATAAAATCGAAGAGATTCTAAAACAACAACTATCAAAAAACAATACAAGATGTGAATCATTAGAACAAGAATTAGTGAAAACAAGGAAAGAAATGGAGAAATTTCAAGCCTTGTATAATCAGAATCTGTCAAGTATCAAAGCCTCAGAAGGATTAGCCACCATTCTGAATCAGCAAAGGAATCCAAATCTGAAAACTGGTTTGGGTTATGAAGAGGGATCAAGCAGTGGGAAGCCAGGAAATGAAGAACCCATCAAGTTTGTCAAAA
>SNQJ01S0183080.1:22830-38093 GCA_010110895.2 Picea sitchensis | reverse complement strand
ATGAGGCCAACTCCTAATTGGATCACTACTCCTACAAAAGCCAACTTATTGGAGGCATGCTCCTCCAAATCACTCTAGAATCTCTAGGCTTAAAGACCATGTATCCATGTATTTTGAATCTTATCCCAAGATGGTGAATGTGATGAAACTTGAATGGGTAGTACTAAACCTAAGTGGGTTAATACTTAAGTGATTTCGAAACTTGTATGATTCTTAAAGGTTAAATAAGATTAAAAGATCGGAAGTGGCGAGTATGGCACAAGGCTAGCGTAGCTACAGGGCAAGGGAACCAATAGTTTTTGTTTTCATAGGGGCGAAGAAATCAAGCTTAGACGCTTAATCCTAACCCTAACCTAGCCAATCCCATAATGGAGTAATGTCTGTTTACAGACAAGTAAAGAAAACTTACGCCTAGCCCTGTTTCTAAGTTTAAGTAGCACCAATTTGAAATGCCCTTGAACTCACATAGTAGAAGCGGTGGAAAATGATATCAGTGAAGGATATGCCACTTTTAAACCGCTTGAAACCATTAGATAAAAGATGATATCAGTTAAGGATATCATGGACCAATGTTAGTATGGCGCAAGGCTAGCATAGATACAGGGCAAGGGAACCAATAGTTTTTTTTTTCATAGGGGCAAAGAAATCAAGCTTAGAAGCTTAATCCTAACCCTAACCTAGCCAATACCCTAATGGAGTAATGTTTGTTTACAGACAAGTAAATAAAACTTACGCCTAACCCTGTTTCTAAGTTTAAGTAGCACTAATTTGAAACGCCATTGAACTCACGTAGTAGAAGCGGTGGAAAATGATATCAGTGAAGGATATGCCACTTTTAAACCACTTGAAACCATTAGATAAAAGATGATATCAGTTAAGGATACCATGGACCAATGCATTAGATAAAAGATGATATCAGTTAAGGATACCTCAGACCAATGTTAGTATGGCGCAAGGCTAGCGTAGCTACAGGGCAAGGGAACCACAGTTTTTTTCATAGGGCGAAGAAATCAAGCTTCTAGACGTCCTAACCTAACCCCAATCCCAGCTAACTCTAATGGAGTAATATCTGTTTACAGACAAGTAAAAACTTACGCCCTGCTTCTAAGTTTAAGTAGCATCAATTTGAAAAACGCCCTTGAACTCACGTAGCAGAAGCGGTGGAAAATG
This sequence comes from Picea sitchensis, assembly GCA_010110895.2. Lineage (NCBI taxonomy): Eukaryota > Viridiplantae > Streptophyta > Pinopsida > Pinales > Pinaceae > Picea > Picea sitchensis. The sequence goes on along the minus strand of SNQJ01S0183080.1, from coordinate 36,923 downwards.
ATATCAGTGAAGGATATGCCATTTTTAAACCTCTACACATCAGTCCGTGCCTGAAAAGATGGTTCAGAGCCGAATTACCTGGCCGCCAATTTCCTGTTTAACTAATTCTATGGATTGAAATGCTGTTTTTGTAAAAAAAGGGGTGATTAGTGAAGGATAAGAATTTTCCTCACCGGGCTCATGGACCCCTTACTTATCTTAGTTGATCGATTCATGGTTGAATGACCGTGATTTTGTGTTTAAATGAGCAAGTACTTCATGGCTTTGATTGTTTAAACTTTGATTTATCTGAAATGTTTTAAATTTCTGAACTTGTACATCTTTGGATGTTTTGATAAACTCTGCATTGTGGATAGATATCAAGGAGAGATGTACACATCGATTATCATCTCTAAACGCCTAGGATTTCTCGCTAAGAAGGAAGAACACTCCTTTAAACCTGACTCCGAAAGTGAGCACCAACAATCTAGTCAAAGGAGATTGTCACAGAGTCCGCAAATAGATTCAACCGCATCATGTCAACCAAAGGTTATGGATGTTCTTTGACACGCTATCAAAAACTCCTACACCGGTGAATGTAGGGAATAGCTCTGGACCATTGAACATTTCTGGTAAGTTTCTACTATTTTGTTTATTTTGCTTGAATTTTGTTGTATTTAAATTCTATGTATTTAAGTTTCTAAGTTTCTAAATTAATCTTCGCTTTATTTTTGTTAAATTTTGTTGTAGGCAATCAATTTGGAGAAAGGTGTGACAATGAGAGCGGTTGTTTAAGATTCAAATGTCGGGTGCAGAGGGAGAAGGTGGATGTAGAATGCCGTCAAGAAACCTAAGATTACATGCCAACATCCACCTATCCTCAGAAGTTGGAGATGAACTCCCTGGGAACATGTAAGCAATGATGCTTTAAGGATGTCAAAAAGTCAAAAGGAGGTTGGAAATGACGCATGGTCTTGAATCCTTTTGAGAGCAAACAAAGTTTGCAAAATTGTTTTTGCATTCAATCGAAAACTTATGGATGCATATCCCAAGGATGGGGCCAACCACTCGATAGTTTTTGATCTTAATGAGGCCAAAGTCGAGATGGGTCCCATAAATGGATAATGCAGTTAATAGAGTTTCCAAAGGAAGACACCATTTCTATGTTCAATTTCAAGAGGGTCCAAAGCAGAAAATATTGAAAGTGCAATATTTTAAGCAACCCCTAATTTAGTCAACATCTCAGAGCAATGCATTTTGGCCCCAGATAGAAATGAATGGAACTATTGAGTTCACACTATTTCAAGTATTCCACATTTTTCATGAGCTTTTCTTGCAGATGAAACCTGATTATATCAGTCTACCATCCAATTATTATGGTAATGGTAAATGACATACATATAATCACAAAGGCATATCGGTGGAGCATTGTCGAGGCCTCCACACCCTCTGCCTCGCCCAAAAGGGCATTTGCATCACTTTCAGAGTTCCAAATTTCAAGAATGAGTTGGCAAAGAGGCCAGGACTCCAGAATCGGGAATTTGAATCTATGTTCTAGGTAAGGATACAGCTGAAGCTGCCACGAAAGCGTAGATCGATTCTCGCCACATTTGTTGATAAAACGTATGCACTCCATGCAATGCTAAGAAGCTCTGAGCATGCCAAATTTTGTCGATTGGAAATAGGTCATTCAAAATGATGACCTGAATCACACATTGGTATGTGATCTATTGAGGCAAATTTTGAATTTGATTTTATGATAGTACTAATTCTTAGATATACACCTCGGTTTAGCAGAAATAACGAAGTTCTGCCATTAATCATAGTCGCAGATATGTTAAACCCTAAGCACCAGCTTGTAGGGGACTCTGATTCAAATAAGTCTAATTTGGATGGATTGAATAGGGTATGTTTTCTGTTGTCTTAATCTCCGATCTTTTGAATAAGATCAACAAACATTTATAATTTTGTATAATTCAGGAACATGTTAAATCTTCTCGATTTAGTTCTAAGTTTCTCTTGTTCACACTTCCTATTCCATCTATTCCATCCCCAAATTTGGATGGCTCTGCCTCAAATCCCATGGGAGAGCTCTAGCTGTGAAAGTTCGCATGTATCATTTAATGTATTAAATCATTTAAATTTAATGTGTTATATATAATTGCCTAACATAATTCTATTAAATTTTCAAATTTGAAACGTGATATATAGGCTAATGTGTGTGAGAGTACATGAGTGTTGGGATGATAGATCGGGATTGATGAAGCAAACCCAATTAGAAAGGATGTTCATGATGAATCCATTCAGATGATTCATAAAATGTAAAGCTCTCGAATTTTTATGCAATTTTTGTTTTTTCAAATTTATAGTTTTAGCCTCTTTTCTTCACTATTTTGAATTATAGAATCCCTAGATAAGTTTATCATTATCTTAAATGGTGGCACCTGCTTATATGGTTGTGATAATAAATGAACACCTAATTTTGAACTTGAATATGTTTGAATATTTGAGAATGGTGTACACGAAAACCGCTTTTAAGGTTGGGATCATGATGAACACCTAATTTTGAAATTGAATATGTTTGATCATTTTGAGAAATCGTGACTTATCCCACACTTAAAAAGAGAGTTTTTAAATTTTCCTCGACAGCATCTTGGTTTTATCCAAGAATGGCGTAGTGTTATATGAGAACATTTATTCCATCAAAGAGATTTATGTTGTCCTTGCTTTCTTGTCCAAGAAAGACGTAGTATTATATGAGAACATCTATTCCATGCAAGAAATAGAAGATAAGTATTTTTCAAAAAGAATGGTATTTAAAACACAGATTTCTGAACTTTTAGATATAATAAGTCTAGTCTTCCAAAAGACTAGACTTATTGATTAATATGGAGATTTATGCTCGTCCTTTTAGTTTGAAAGGGTACTGCGAAACGGATTATACTACCACCTAAGAAGATGAGAAATGTTTTTACCTGCTGAGGAGATTAGTATTTTAATGATCCGTGTAAATATGATCAAATAACAACACCTGGATGAGAATTACATCTTTAAGGATTTGAGACTTTATCCACAAGGAGGATTTTCGCAAGGATTTTGGACTTTATTCACAAGGAGATAAGTATTTTTGGAAGAAATGACTCTAATAGATGGAAATTTGTGAATTATCTTCATACACAGCTTTATATTTATTTTCATTATTATCTAACTCTAACCAACAATTTGTTTTACCAAGAAAATAAACATCACAAAATAGATGCTTCCATTTTTATTTTAATTAAGAATTTCTAATCTGTATTATTTTGCATGTTTGAATTGTAAATTTCTCACTTTGAAATCCATTTTTGCAAGTTTCAATTTCATGTATGAAGTCATCCATCTTAAAGTGATGGCTTAGAGTCTACAATTTTGGAGTTGAATGTCTTTGAAAACGTTATCATCCTAAAATGGATGGAACTTATGTATTTTATACCATTTTATCTTAATTTCTTATTATAATGTCGTAATTTTTATTATAATCATACTATTCAGACTTTGGTTATAATGTAGATTCTCTTACATAATTTTCCTTATAATTTTGGAATTCAAAATGGCAATTTGTCTTATGTACATATTTGATTTATTTATTTTGATCAAAATCTGCATCAATCTCTTTATTTTATATGTATGGAACCTTTTAGTGATTACACAATGATAGAATTTGAATGACAAGGTTTCTCTATGTTAATTTTCATTACATAGTATTTATTAGTCCTTATATGTATTGATTTTGGTTACAATGGATGATTTCCAACCTTCCTCAGAATGTCAAGCATTTGGACCCAACCAACATGCTTTTTCATAATGCACCCAAATCTCTTCTTTGATCATTAATTCCACCCTATGATAGATAGACTAGTCGATAGAAACAACCCATTGTTTCTATCATTATTCAAGTAGTGGTTTATAAAACTTCGAAATTACCTTCAAAATCCTTACATTTTTTAAATGATAGATCTGCTAACTTTATGTGTAATTCTGCAGTGTTCTCTCCAATAATCTGAAATATACTTGATCAAGTGTGAATGGACTAAAGTGCAGCTATTAAGTTGTTTGTCTAATTTCGGAATGTACAAAGGGTATTGTAGCACAAGGGGCTTTGTGTAGTATATATCAAATTTCCAAACACACAGCTAGTATTCATATTGTATCAAGTATGATGATTTTGCCCTTTTAAAGCTAAGCTACTCATTCCTATCTAATAGCTTCAATGGATTCCACCAAGAGATCTTTGATGGCAGCTTCAATGTTGCGAATGAGCTCTCTTAACATAATTCTATTTGGAACAATGGCAAAGTTTAAAGCGTTTCATTTTATCTCTAACTCAATAATTATGCAAGTGATGCATATTCCTGCAATCTGAATAGTATATGTGCTAATCTTTGTTGTCATACATACACACTGTATTTTTATTCCATTACAGCATTGAATGATGACTAATAATGGAGAAAGGATCAATATGTTTTTCTCTTATACTTTTATCCGTCCTATACTCTATTGTCTGAAAATATACACTCTTCACAATCTAAACGAATGTCAAAAATCAATTAAAACACAATGATGATCTACACATATTTTACTTTAGAAACCCATTTGGGAAAACAGATAAGAGTTCAATTTTTCAGCCTTTTATGCTCTATAATGATTACAAATAATAGTTTTACACTCATAAGACTAAGATTTGTGTATTCTTACCACACATGTTTTTAGATTTCAGGGTCCCATGATCATCAAAATATTCTCATTTTACTGCTACTGAGAAAGACCTAAATTCCAGTAAAACTTCTCAATTTAACAACATATTATCTCATCCTTTATCACAATATTTCTATAACCATATACATTGTATGTTTTCAACTTAAAACAAGCCTGCAAGCACTAAGGATAAATCACTAATCTCATTTGTTAATTGTAAGGATCAACTATTAATCTCTTTTATTTACCATGTGAGCCGTGTTGTTTTATGTTGCAGCCATAATACATTAGATCTTCACAAAACATGGACCATGTGCCAAAGGAAGGAAATTTGGTAGATTCATATGATTATTATTGGTTGTGATAAAAACAATGGTTGATTACAAATACATGCCATTAAAATGGTCGCATTCACTTTCAACTTCACTAAAGGAATCATGTTATTCAATGTTTTAGATTCCAAAACTTCTTAGATGTAGTCATATCTAATCTAATGTATTTTGGACTCTAAGAAAATTGACAAAATTCCTTACACAATGCAAGCATCCATTTAAATGTTTTAATAAGGGCTCAACAGCTATGGTTCAACCGCAGTGCAATCATTTTATTCAATGTTTTAGATTCCAAAACTCCATATCTATGTAGTCATCTAATCTAATGTGGCTTTAATCCAGAAAATTGACAAAATTCCTTTAACCAATGCAAAGTATCTATTTTCAATCTAATGTTAATAAGTGGTACCTTTTAATGCAAGAAAAAATAACCTCTCACTACTTACTCAAAATAATAAACCAGAAAGCCTTAAATTGGCCATTTGAACTAGAATTTAATGTAGTTTGAATAATTGGACTAACATCAAAGAGTTATTCATCATCTAAGCATACAAACATTAGTTACAAAGCCAAGAGGGTTTCCATGTAATGAAAAAAAACAATGAAACCATATGAACAAGCGCTTCTATAAGAGATGAAAACATCTAATCTAATGTGTTTTGACCATTATAATTTACGAATGCACCTCTTACACAATGCAAGTATCTATCTTCCAATCTAATGTTAATAAGTGTACTTTTTAATGCAAGAAATACTCCCACTACTTTACTCAAAATAATTAAAACTTTGAAAGCCTTAAATTGGCCATTCGGACTATAATTCAATGCACTTTGAATAATTGGACTAACATCAAAGAAAGTTATTTATCATGGAAGCACAATAACCAAAAGCCAAGAGGGTTTCATAATGAAATAAAAAATGGAACCATATGACTAAGCCTATAGGAGATGAAAAACATCTAATGTGTTTCTTAGACCATTAGAGAATTGACAAAATTCCTTACACAATGTAAGTATCTATTTTCCAATCTAATGTAATAAGTGGTACTTTTTAACGTAAGAAAAAATAATTCCTTTCTACTCACTTTACTCAAAATAATTAAACTTTTTGAAAGCCTTAAATTGACAACTCACAAACACTGTATAACAAACAACGGACAATCTTCATTAAACTGATTTATTCCACAAGCTAAAGATGCACATCATGATATTACATTGAAACAAACTTTGAGGTACAGTCTTTATATATACATCTCAACAAAAGTTCAGAATTGAAGTTTAAATTCCAAACCGAATCCGCCAAGTTTGCTTAAAACAATCACTGGTATTCCATCTTCAACTATTCGGCCTACATCGAATTTGACATTTTCCATTTTTTAACTTTTTTTATTGAACTTCTATTAACTCTATGCGTAACATATAAACTTAAAACATATTCATATTGATAACTTCTATGACCTCTGACCGATAGTCTTGAAAGTGAACATAAATATCGGTTTGATGGTTTCTGAAAAAAAATCTTTCAATACAATGGATCCTCTTCATATATAAAACCAAGATTATCATCAAAATCCTCTAATAGCCTCATCATCTTTTGTGTGTATCACATCAAATAATATTTCACTTTTCAATGTTGTCTATAGGTGCAATGACGACAAAAAAGATCCCCGTGAAATAATTGATGATTGAAATAACAATTAATTCGTGAACTAGATTATCGCATGTAAGTATGTATCTATATAAGTTATTTGAAAAATTTAAACATAATTTAATTTTACCTTCTTCAACAAGATCAGAAACTCTATCAACATCAACTAACACTATAGCTTCATTTGATTCAATCTCTTCTAATCTTGCAAGTGGCATTTCCCCTTTACATTAAGTTCAACATCTTTCCAAGCTTTAACATATCCCGAGATTTTCGCTCCTCAAGAAATAACTGTGGGATTCTCGAAGTCGCTCATGCAACCGGAACAAAACAAGAGTCACTTCATCTATCAAATGCAAACCCATTTTTTTTTTTTTTTTTTTTTTTAATTTTAATTTTGAATTTTAATTTTTCTCGTCTCCGTGTATTGTAATCATACATAACGGATTGATCTATTTGCTAATCTCATTCCAAACACAAAATACTCGGCATTGCTATCAAGAACTTGTTAACTTGAAATCTCCTAAGAAAATGATTGAAGATTGAATATATAACTTGAACACATTTTAATTTATATATCCTCCGTACATACACATGCAACATTTATATATAGACACAATTGCGCCAAGACATCCCTTGACGGATTATATTCATGGATTACCGCCATGTTGCACCATTCAAAAAAATTGTTCAGCGGATTCAAATCGACCGGCATGAGGGTTCAACTGATACCTTCGGCACTCGCTTTATACATGCTCAAGACCGTGCTCTCCTTTTCCATGACTAGTGTTAAAAAAATTCCAACAATGTGTATTTAATCTTTATGAAGACTGACAATGAATGATCGCGGCATTTGAATTGACCAAAGACACCCATCGGATCATAACCAATGTCGATCAATATGATTTCGCTCTTTCAATGAATCATAAAATTTATCAAAACAATGCCGGTATTACAATGCAGTTCGGTGGTTCCCATCATCACTCTATATAAAGTGATATTCTCAATAAACATGTCATCAAATACCTGTGCTCTTAAGCGTTTGAAGACTTCACTTGAGTTAATGTGTCTATATAGAGTGTGGACAAATATAGTGACTTGACTAGAATGATAATATTCACCAGATTTCTTTTGTGCAATCTAATGTAAAATTCTCTCGAAATCAACCAAGGCATAAAATTGTCCCCGTGGAAACATTTCACGGGATTGTTTTAATTGTATGTCTTTCCATCGAGCTCTATGCTAATGCTTGGTGTATTTATAGATTTCTTCCTCAAACTTCAAAAACTCTCTACCAAACATATTTTATCTACCTTCAAATCAAGCCTTTGGAAATAACATTTGAATGTGGAGCCGTGTCAGCTTCCAGCACTACATCTTTTTCCAATCAATTGCGGTTAAAATGATTGATCATTCAGATTGGATTGAAGGATACTAACAAAATGAACTAGATTTCCACAACGACATTTCTTTCCACCAACAAGTAGTAAATAAATCATCTCTTCTTTCTACATGAATTTCAAATATAAAAAAAACACTAACCGTGGAAGGAGGGAGGTGAACTCAAATTAAAGTTTTACCAAAATCCAAAAGTGTCGTAATACAACCTCAAACTCCACATGATAACGAATAACAACACGGTCACGGACAAGGATAGGTCTAACCATTGCAACAAAAACCATGGTTTTTGTTGCACTAATGTATTGATGGAAATTTTGACTTTTTTGTGCTCTTCTTTGATCTTATTAAACAACTCTATTTGTGTCATTGGCAATATATGCTGGATGTTCTTCATATTGATTGCAAGGGTCTTCGACGAACACATCCCTTGTATGTGGTAAAACACTAGATTCTTTCCAACCAACAATTACGGGCCAATTCTTTAACATTTTCTCAGTTCATTCCTTTGTAGGGTTGTCTAGGAAATCATTGGTTCAACAGCCAAACTCATCATTTGCATGATTTAGAATGTAAAATTTCTATGTTTGTGTAATGTTTTTCTTGGACGCTCCTAAAGTTTTTTACATACGGGTCAAACGACTTTATATTGTCTCTAAACAATTGTTTGTAATTCTACGTACCACATTTTCCTTTCTGAGATTTTCCAAAAGCTTTTAATAGAACAGTTATATTGTTAAAGACATTATGTTGCACCTTGTATCCTTTGTCTAACTTTAAATTGAATACCCAATAATGATGTAGCTTTAATCCTCTTGACTTTCCAATAGAGAAAGTAAAAGTTGAGCTCGTGTTGTTACCGGGATTCATCTTGAAATAAGTATTATATATATTCTTAGTTCATATCTTATATAATGCCAGCTTTTTATTTCCAAATTTGTCAATACATTTCTAATATTTCATCATCAATGCTGATAGATTCTCCCGCATATTTAAATTTAAAGTTTATATTAAAACATAACCCGAACACAAATTTATTCAAATTATATATACTTGAGTGTTCATCTTATATTAATCTAAATTTATGTACACATACCTAGTATCTGCCCTCTCGATTCAATTTAGGTTTCAACGTTCTCTTCGACATTATGAGACAAATCTATTTCTCGTGGAATTTTGAAAAACATAAATTCTAATTACTATCAATTATATTATTTAAAATATTTTAATTTGAATTCAAATTTTGAATTTTGTATTACTACCTTTACATGAAAAGGAGGATGCTTAGTCTTATGTCCTTTTATACAAAAGGATTGATAGTTAATGGTCACTGTAAAAGACTAAACTTTTCAACGAGTCTAGTGGAACTGCGGCTCTTTTAAACATCCCGGGAGGTTATCGACGGCTCTGGATTTTAACTTTAAACACAGAGAGACTTATATAGACAGAAAGAGCGAATTGTTTTAACAGATTAGAATGAGTCAATGTGTTGTGTGCTTAATCATCAAATCTGCATGCATACCTGGTTGAACTTCTTCCTTGTCGAAGTTCTACTGGATACTATCATCGCTTTTTTTTCTTCAATATTCGCACGTTCTTCTTTTTTTTCTCTGATAAAGCTCTTTCCTTTGCTCGATGCATAGGTATCATTCTCGAAAGTATGTATCATATTTTGGTGCTAAAACTTTGTTTCCCATGATTTTTATAGTTATCCTGTAGTATATGTTCAATAAAGACTTCAAATTTTGAAAATGTTGAATATTTATCTTTCAACCTATAAATTGTTATTCCAATAAAACTTGAACAAACATCATTTACCTTATTCAACAAAACCAAAAATATGATTTGAAAATTTGATGAAGTGTTTTAAAACCACCATGTATCGATATCGAACTCATTAAGACTATGGAACAGAGGGAATAAAAGAAAAAGAAAATAATATACAGACAATCAAGAGAAGTTCTTTGAAACTCTTTAATTCCTCGAAATATATCTTTTCCTTCATGATGGATTGTGTTAAATTTTGTTCAAGTTGGGTAATCCCATTTATACCATTTAAGGAAGAACTTAAACGACGTGGTCGCTTTCATATTTTCAAACGTGATAATGACGCCTCGCTTCATATTTTCTCCGACTCCATCGATTTCTCGCTCACATCCTTTTCTACGAAGATAGAAAACCGCTAATTTAATCTGATTCCGCGAATGAATCTTTCGGGTCAAAAAAAACTTTTCGCCTAAAAACAGAAATAAGTAATCAAGACCTAAACCGTAGAAATGCCTCAAGTTAATGTGCAAACTTCGTGGTGGTTACACTCTACAAACATTGAGAATTGTCAAACACCAAGATTTTCAAAATTGAACTTACTCTCAATCTGTATAATTTGTTTTCATTTTCGTTATTTTTATCTATTTTCTTTAATTTTTTAAAAACTCACTACATAAAATTACATTATGATCTCGGGTGAAATGAAAATATCGGGTATCTCTCAAAAATATACAAAGGAAAAATTTTGAAAAATATATTCATAATCCTTAAACCTGCTCTTTTCAAAAGGGTATTTTAGATTTTAGTTTTAATGAAAAATTAAGATAGATAGAGGTGTAGAAAAACATGTATGTAAACTCAAGAACTTTTTCATCTTGGTCAACTTCGAAAAATTCTAGAAATTATAATATTCATCCGCTGAATTCAAAATGATAGTCATAATAAAATAGGGTCTCTGTAAGTATATTTTGTTTCCTTTAGCAAGTTTAATAAAAACACTGTTGTAGAAATAAGTAACTCATTATCATTCATTTAGTGTTTAAGAAACATACTATTAAACAATTGTCAATTTGACATATCAAATCGTGATAAAAAAAAATCTGAAAACACAGAAAGCAATTCTAATTCTTCACAAGTTTTGTTTTTACTGTAAAGTGAATTTCTAATGTTACTCCTATATGTCGGAAGTTGAATAACTTTGTGAAAATACGCTTTTTTTTGTCATAAAACAAGCAAAAGTGTAACCCACCTTCATGATTTCACCCTTTACCATCTTGAAAGAAGAAGTTGTGAGTGGAAGTTTAAATTAACACATAACTTTGGTAGGATTTTATAAAGATTATATCTAGATAATAAATAGAATGTTTATTAAATATGATTAATGTAGATTTATTTTAAATTCATATTTAATTTAAGGTTTAAATATTTTTAATACATGATATGGAATTAAATAAATTGGTTTAATTTCTTAGATGTTGTTACTTAATATAACATCTCACAACATATTCCCCATAGTGGTAAACAAATTAATACATGACATGGAATTAAATAAATTGGTTTAATTTTTTAAATGTTGTCACTTAATATAATATCTCACAACATCTTCCCCATAGTGGTAAACAAATTAATACATGACATGGAATTAAATAAATTGGTTTAATTTCTTAGATGTTGTCACTTAACATAATATCTCACAACATCTTCCCCATAGTGGTAAATAAATTAATACATGATATGGAATTAAATAAATTGGTTTAATTTCTTAGATGTTGTCACTTAATATAACATCTCACAACATCTTCCTCATAGTGGTAAACAAATTAATACATGACATGGAATTAAATAAATTGGTTTAATTTCTTAGATGTTGTCACTTAATATAATATCTCACAACATTTTCCCCATAGTGGTAAACAAATTAATACATGATATGGAATTAAATAAATTGGTTTAATTTCTTAGATGTTCTCACTTAATATAACATCTCACAACATCTTCCCCATAGTGGTAAACAAATTAATACATGAAATGGAATTAAACAAATTGGTTTAATTTCTTAGATGTTCTCACTTAATATAACATCTCACAACATCTTCCCCATATTGACAAACAATTTATTAATTTGCAATTTCCACGTGATCTTATTCTATTGTCCAAAAGTATATAAATTCTATTAAATGATTGTTGATTATGTCTAATATATTTATTATTCATTTTACCATTTTAATTCATTAATTTACATTTCCAAAAATATTTATATTACTCATTTTATCATTTTAATTCATTAATTTAAGTTTCCAAAAAATTTAAAATAGTATGATATGTATCTAATTGGATTTTTTCTTAGATCCACATTTTTATATTTAAATATAGTAATAAAGATTAAATTCTAATTTAATTAAATATAGTAATAAAGATTAAATTCTAAATTAAATAGTATCAATATTATATTAATAATAAATATTTAACCCTTAATTATATATTAAAAATTACACATGTTTTAAAGAAAGTTCAATGATACACACTATTTTTTGTTATCTTTTATTATATATAATCTTTTTATGTAATATATTATTGTCACTCTTTATTTTACCTATAGTACAACTTAATGCAATCCATGTATAAAAGATGCTCTCTCCAATGGGTTTATAGGAGCGAGTTGGAGTATATAAGTTAATGTAAAGGTTCTTAATGTAAATTTATGTGATTGACCATGTTGTTAGATGTTTTTAATTTATTAATTTATGCTTTTATGTAATATATTATTGTTATTCTTTATTTTACTTTTAGTACAATTTAATGCAATCCATGTATAAAACATGTTTTCTTCCATGAGTTTATAAATGAGTTTATAGGAGTGGGTTGGAGTATATAAATTAATGTAGAGGTTTTTAATATAAATTTGTGTGATTAACCATGTTGTTAGATGTTGTTAATTTATTAAAAGTATTATAATAATATCCACTTAAACCAATTTAATTTGTAAAATACTTGTCAAGATTTTTTGAGTACCTAATTCATTATCCATAAATTTAAAACTATTGTTTAATATAAGTAAAAAAATGCTTAATTCATTGTAAATCATCAATTCATCATCATAAAACAATATGTACTTAATCCAATAAATTCTTAATCACTAAACCTATACCAAGATTCTAAGAAAAATTTCTTACTCCCTATCATAAAACTAGCAATGCGACTCCATCTTTCAAAACCACTTATTTAATGCATAAACCTTTAAATTATTTATTTGAACTCTAAGAGTCCCCCTCAAATCCAAGGCAAGAATGGAACACCCAAACTACCTTCTAATCCTCCATAAAACCCGACACCTTAGGCACATAGTTCAAGAAGGATGATATTATTTTATCAAGCATGTGATCTTTCAACGTGTAGAGATTCCCATGCACATGCAACTAATCCATTTTTATTTATTTAATTAATATTTAATTAATTTGCACTTTTTATTATCATTTTTCATTTATTAATAATTATTTTCACTTTACCCTTTAGTAATGCCTATAAATTTAGTTGATACTCCAACTTTAACCCCTACATAATAGGTTAAATTATGTATATTGGATTATGTAACAGAATCCAGATATGTGGGTTGAGTTATAATGATCCATTCTTGTAAATAATGTAAATATGAAATGCATTATACTTATTCATACTGCGGAGTTCAACGTCAAGGCCCCATTTGTGAATGCATATGAGTTTTAGTTATGGGTTAGGATTATGAGTGGTTGTTATGTTTTCCGTGGTGTGTATATATATGTAAAATATGAATAAAAGGAAATACATAATGAAGTTTCTTGAAAAGTAATAAGGGGAGCATGACATCATGATCCGGATTATTTTCGGCACGAAATGAGAGCGGGGATATAAAAAATAAATGCACAAAGATATCGCAGATATCCAATAATATAACATAAATGTATTAGAGATAATATAACATAAATGTATCAGAGATGAAACCATAAACACAGATATACAATAATACGTGATTTATATTAATGAAAGAAATGTAGAGAGACTGTAAAAATACAGAGTGAAAGACTCAATGTAATGGTGGCATCTTATCTCTGAGAAGAGATGTGACGGCTACTTGCATTCGCAAGAAGATGATTACAATGAAGCTTTGAAGGCCTTTTACAATAAACAAGAATGCCAAAAACCCTAGACATCCAAAAACCTAACCCTAGGAGATGAAGCGCCAAAATTCATGTGGGCCCC
>SNQJ01S0183080.1:8072-19073 GCA_010110895.2 Picea sitchensis | reverse complement strand
AACATTCATCGGTGTTGTGCCAGGGGATTTTGTGGAAATCGCACCATTTTTCAATGTCCTTCTTTGTCTTCTCGTGACCATTCATTTTTTGTGGCTTGGACTGGTTTTCAGGATAATTTTTGTTAGGGATATCTTTGTCATACTTTGGTTGTTACGGATTTGCAGACCCAAACTCCCATTTGTTTTGGTGCTTAAATTTTTTCTCGATTTTAACAGAATATCGATAAGCAACACCGAGTGATGAGATGTCCAGAAAATCCCTTTCAGTCTGGATGTATCTTGTAGAGCCCCACGATATTTTAGAACCAAATGTCATTCAGAGTCTTTGATACCCAGCTTGGTGAGAAAGGTATGGAAGGTATATTTGATCTCTGGAACTGCTTGGCCCCTCTCTTGCCGCAGTGTGGTCCATCTCATGTAATGGTCCTCATAGTTTCCAATAGGGTAATATTGTTCCTTTACCGCATCCACAAAAAACTCCCAAGTGGGCTCGACCCCATATATTCCAGAATTCTCTGTGGAACTCTTCTCCCAATACATTTCCGACCAATGTTTGACATGAGGGAGATATTTAGGTTGTGTGAAGGTGATCTTTTCTCTGTCGAAAAATTTGTGGACAGAGAAATAACCTTATAGCAGATTTAACCATTTGTTTAGGACTTCTGCATCTATCTGTCCTTCAAATACAGGAATATCAAAATTAACTTGTACCTTTAAAGGTGAGGTGCCTCCAAAGTGGCCATTTGATGAAGATGTGTTTGTTTCTATCGGCAGGCGTTGAAGGATGTGGGAAAAATTATTCATCATTTCGTCCCTCTGTCGCGTGAGAGATTTCTCAACCAACAGGCTGATAGGATCATTTGCTCCATCATTTTTATTTTCTTCCACCATTGAGGGTTTCTTGGGTGTGTGAGAGTGATTGTCCTCCAGAGAGACAAGCTTGAAACCCAACTTGCTATACTCGAACCTCGTCAGGGACTTGCACTGAAAAACGATCACGAGCAGTCTGCTCTGATATCACTGATCCAGATTATTTTCAACATGAAATGAGAGCGGAGATATAATAAAGAAATGCATAGAGATATCACAAATATTCAATAATATAACAAAAATGTATCAGATATGCAACCATAAACATATATATACATTAATACACTATTTATAATAATGAAATAAATGTACAAAGACTGTAAAAATACAGAGTGAAAGACTTGCTAGAATGGTGGAAGCTTATCTCTGAGAAGAGATGTGACGACTACTCGCATTTGCAAGAAGATTATTACAATGAGGCTCTGAAGTCCTATTTACAATAAACAGGAATGCAAAAAACCCTATACATCCAAAATCCTAACCCTAGGAGATGAAGCGCCAAAATTCATGTGGGCCCCATTTGGGTAAGTTAGTACATCAACTTCCTGGGGTCGTAACTTTCGCATACGATCTTCGTTTTAGGCGTATGATAGCCCGTTGGAAAGGTATCATCAAGGAGATTAATTTTGGAAGATCAATAATTCCTTCTCCTATAATTGAGAATATCAATCTCTAAAAACTTTCATTTGGTCCTTCAAAATGGCCCTGGAAGTTAAAAACTGCTAAAAATAGTAAATTGTCAAAATTGCCAAAAAACTATTTTGAGCCAATCAGAAAAGGTGGGTGGCCACTGATATCCACCTAGATAAATCCTCCCTCCTTAGTAATAAATGGTCTCCATTGCATTGAGTTATAAGGGGAGAGGGAAAAGCGTTTGTTGAATCTACGTCTTGGTGAGCTTCTTGCCTTGCTGGAGATGTCGCGTTGCTCAGTTTGTGGAAGTCTTTCACGAACTTGTTGAGGCTGAGGCTGTTCAACAAGTTGAGATGCATGAGAGGATGGTATGAATAATTAATATTTGTGCTTTGATTCAACCTTGTTGACCTACTTATGTTGGATAAAAGGTGCTTGAGGTGAGGTTGTAGTGGTTGTAGTGTCCTTCTTCTCTCCTTTTGAATAGATTGTGAAGAAGCTGAATTTTGCAGTATGAGATACTACCTTGCGCCACTTTTTAGGTGGAATAGTAGTCGGAACTACCTCTGTTATTCTATAGATATGAACCCCCAAAGAAGAAATGACATTGTGGGGTTGAGACTCATAAACATCATGGCGCTTCCACATATATGGTTGGCCCAAGAGAACTTCACAGACATCCAGTGGGAAAAATCACATAATACCTCATCCTTGAAGGGTTGGATGTCGTATGACAATCAAAATTGTTCGTTTACATGGAGATCTCGTCCTTGGCGAAGCTACTCGATGTTGTATGGTTGTGGGTGTGGTGTTGTTGACAATCCCAATTGTTTGATAACCTCTGTTGAGATGAGGTTCTTCTGGCTTCTGCTATCAACAATAAAATGCATCGGGGTCCCTTTCACCCACATATGTGAATGAAAAAGGTGCTCCCCCTCTTCAAGATCTGTTGGTTCCTCTGGTTGAATTGTTGTGGTTGCGACAATAGCAGTGGGGTCCATGTCAATGATCTTTCCTTTACCAGTATTTTTAGAATCATATTCTGAATCAGAGTTCTGCTCCTTGTCTTTGATATCGGACACCGATGACTATTTTGAGTGACATTCATCGATGTTGTGCTGGGGTATTTTGTGGAAATCGAACCATTTTCTAGTGTCCTTCTTTGTCTTCCCGTGACCCTTCTTTTCCTATGGTTGGGACTGGTTTTTAGGAGACTATTTGTTAGGGACATTTTTGTCATACTTTTGTTGTTGCGGATTTGCAAACCCAACTCCCGTTTGTTCTGGTGCTTAAATTTCTACTCGATTTTAACAACATATAGAAAAGCAACACTGAGTGATGGGATGTCCAGAAAATCCATTTCAGTCTGGATGTATCTGTGTAGAGCCCCACGGTATTTCAGAACCAAATGTCATTCGGAGTATTTGATACCCAGCTTAGTACGCAAGGTATGGAAGGTATTGGAGAACTCCATAATTGCTTGTCCCCTCTCTTGCCTCAATGTGGTCAATCTCATGTACTAGTCCTCATAGTTGCCAACAGTGTAATACTGTTCATTTATCGCATCCACAAAAAAATATCAAGTCGGCTCGACCCCATATATTCCAGAATCCTTTGTGGAACTCTGCTCCCAGTAAGTTTCCCACCAATGTTTGACATGAGGGAGAGCTTTAAGGAGTGCGAAGGTGATCTTTTCTCTGTCGAAAAAATTATGGACAAAGAAATAACCATATAGCAGATTTAACCATTTGTCTAGGACTTATGCATCTATCTGTCCTTCAAATACAGGAATATCAAAATTAACTTGTACCTTGAAAGACGAGGTCCCTCCAAAGTGGTCATTTGATGAAGATGCACCTATTTCTATCGAAAGGCATTGAAGGGTGTGGGAAAAATTCTGCATCATTTCGTCCCTCTCTTGCGTGAGATATTTCTCAACCAACACACTGATAGGATCATCTACTCCATCGTTTTTCTTTTCTTCCACCATTGAGGGTTTCTTGGGTATGCGAGAGCGATTTTCCTCTAGAGAGACAAGATTGAGACCCAACTTGCTATACTCGGACCTCGTCGGGGACATGCACTGAAAAACGATCAAGAGCATCCTGCTCTGATACCACTGATCCAGATTATTTTCGGCACGAAATGAGAGTGGAGATATAATAAAGAAATGCACAGAGATATCAGAGATATTTAATAATATTACAGAAATCTATCATAGATGAAACCATAAACATAGATATACAGTAATACACGATTTCTATTAATGAAATAAATGTACAGATACTGTAAAAATACAGAGTGAAAGACTCGCTAGAATGGTGGCAGCTTATCTCTGAGATGTTAAAAACTACTAAAAATAGTAAATTGTCAAAATTGCCATAAAACTATTTTGAGCCAATCAGAAAAGTAGGTGGCCATCGATATCCACCTGGATCAATCCTTCCTCCTTAGGAAGCAATGGTATCCATTGCGTTGAGTTCCCAAGGGAGAGGGAAAATCATTTTCTGAATCTGCATCTTGGTGAGTTGTTTGCCTTGTTGGAGGCGTCACACTGCTCAGTTTGTGGAAGTCTATCACAAACCTGTTGAGGTTGAGGTTGTTCAACAAGTTGAGATACATGAGAGGATGGTGTGCAGAAGGAATATTTTCCCTTTGATGTTGCCTTTTCGACCTTCTTATGTTGGATAGAAGCCCGTGGGGATGATTTTAGGGGCTAAATTTCGTTCATGGGCTAATTTTCCATGGTTTTTCCAAAAACGAAATTCGCTATTTTAAAAATGATTCGCCCAAATTCTATAGGATAAAATTATTTTACCTTAAAAATCACCAATTTTTTTTAAAAACTATATAAAATACTTAGAAATTTGAATATTTTAATAAAAATATCGTCAAACATTTATAGTTGACATATGAAGGATTAGTAATATTCGCCAAGGTTTCTACATTTTAAAATAAATTTCCATCCTTAAAATCATCCCTGATAGAAGGTGCTTGGGGCAAGGATGTAGTGGTTGCAGTGTCCTTATGCTCTCCTTTTGAACAGATTGTGAAGAAGCTGAATTTTGCAGTATGAGATACCACCTTGTGGCACTTTTTAGGTGGAACAGTAGTCGAAACTAACCATGGTATTCTATAGAGATGACCCCCAAGAGAAACAATGACACTGCGGGGTCGAAACTCATAAACAACTTGGTGCTTCCACATATATGGTTGGCCCAAGAGAACATCACAGACATCCAGTGGGGAAACATCACATAATACCTCATCCTTGAAGGGATGGATGTCATATGCCAATCGACATTGTTGGCTGACATGCAGATCTCATCCTTGGAGAAGCCACCCGATGTTGTATGGCTGCGGGTGTGGTGTTGTTGACAATCCCAACTGTTTGATGGCCTCTACTGAGATGAGGTTCTTCTGGCTTCCGCTATCAACAATAAAATGCAGCAGGGTCCCCTTCACCCACATCTGTGAATAAAAAAGGCGCTCCCCCTCTTCAGGATCTGTTGGTTCTTCTGGTTGAATTGTTGTGGTCGCAACAATAGAAGTGGGGTCCGCGTCAATGATCTTTCCTTTACCAGTATTTTCAGAATCAAATTTTGAACCAGGGTTCGACTCCTTGTCTTTGATCTCAGCCACCAATGATTGTTTTAAGTGACATTCATCGGTGTTTTTCCAGGGGATTTTGTGGAAATCACACCATTTTCTGATGTCCTTCTTTATCTTCCCGTGACCCTTCTTTTCCTGTGGCTTGGACTGGTTTTTGGGAGATTGTTTGTTAGGGCCATGTTTTTCATACTTTGGTTGTTGCAGATTTGAATACCTGGACTCCCGTTTGTTCCGATGCTTAAATTTCAGCTCGATTTTAACATCATTTCGATAAGCAGCATCGAGTGATGAGATGTCCAGAAAATCCATTTCAGTCTCGTTGTATCTGTGTAGAGCCCCACGGTATTTCAGAACCAAATTTCGTTTGGAGTCTTTGATACCCATCTTGGTGCACAAGGTATGGAAGGTATTGGTGAACTCCAGAAATGGTTGGCCCCTCTCTTGCTGCAGTGTGGTCCATCTCATGTACTGCTCCTCATAGCTTCCAATAGGGTAATATTGTTCCTTTACCACATCCACAAAAAACTATTGAGTGGACTCGACACCATATATTCCAGACTCCTCTGTAGAACTCTTATCCCACTAAGTTTCCCACCAATTTTTGACATGAGGGAGAGCTTTAAGGAATGCGAAGGTGATACTTTTTCTGTCAGAAAAATTGTGGACAGTGAAATAACCTTCTAGCATATTTAAACATTTGTCTAGGACTTCTACATCTATATGTCCTTCAAATATAGGAATATCAAAATTAACTTGTACCTTGAAAGGTGAGGTGCCTCCAAAGTGTCTATTTGATGAATATGCGCCTGTTTCTATTTGCAGGCATTGAAGGATGTGGGAAAAATTTTCCATCATTTCGTCCCTCTGTCACGTGAGAGCTTGCTCAAGCAACAGACTGATAGGATCGTCTGCTCCTTCATTTTTATTTTCTTCCACCATTGAGGGTTTCTTGGGTGTGAGAGAGCGATTTTACTCCAGAGAGACAAGCTCGAGACCCAAATTGCTATCCTCAGACCTCGTTGGGGACATGCACTGAAAAATGATCAAGAACAGCCTGCTTTGATACCACTGATCCAGATTATTTTCAGCACAAAATGACAGCAAAGATATAATAAAGAAATGCACAGAGTTATCGCAGATATTCAATAATATAACAGAAATTTATCAAAGATGCAACCATAAACACAGATATACAGTAATACACGATTTATATTAATGAAATAAATGTACAGAGATTGTAAAAATACAGAGTGAAAGACTCTCTAGAATGGTGGCAGCTTATCTCTGAGAAGGGATGTGACGGCTACTCGCATTCGCAAGAAGATGATTAAAATGAGGCTCTGAAGGCCTTTTTACAATAAAAAAGAATTCCAAAACCCCTAGACATCCAAAAACCTAACCCTAGGAGATGAAGCGCCAAAAGTCATGTGGGTCCCGTTTGGGTAAGTTAGTACATCAACTTCATGGGGTCGTAACTTTCACATACGATCTTCGTTTTAGGCGTATGATAGACCGTTGGAAATGTATCTTTGAGGAGAATCATTTTGGGGGCTCAATCATGCATTTGGAAATCATAGAGAATCTTGATCCCGAAAAACCTTCATTTAGGCCCTCAAAATGGCCCCGGAAGTTAAAAACTACTAAAAATAGTAAACTTCCAAAATTGCCAGGAAACTATTTTGAGCCAATCGAAAAAGGTGGGTGGCCACCGATATCCACTTGGATCAATTATCCCTCATTAGGAAGCAATGGTATCCATTGCATTGAGTTCCTGAGGGAGAGGGAAAAGCATTTGCTGAATCTGCATCTTGATAAGATGCTTGCCTTGTTGGAGACGTCACGTTGCTCAGTTTGTGGAAGTCTGTCACGAACGTGTTGAGGTTGAGGCTATTCAACAAGTTGAAATACATGAGAGGATGATGTGTAGAAGGAAAATTTGCACTTTGCTGCATCCTTTTCGACCTGCTTTTGTTGGATAGAAGGTGCTTAGGGAGAGGCTATAATGGTTGCAGTGTCCTTCTGCTCTCCTTTTGAACAGATTGCGAAGAAATTGATTTTTGCAGTATGAGATACTACCTTGCGACACATTTTAGGTGGAAAAATAGTCAGAACTAACTATGGTATTCTATAGAGATGACCCCCCAGAGAAACAATGACACTGTGGGGTCGAGACTCATAAACGACATGGAGCTTCCACAATATGGTTGGCCCAAGAGAACATCACAGACATCCAGTGGGGCAACATCACATAATAACTCATCCTTGAAGGGTTGGATGATGTATGAAAATCGACATTGTTGGATGATACAAAGATATCTTCCTTGGCGAAGCCACCCAATGTTGTATGGCTGCAGGTGTGGTGTTGTCGACAATCCCAACTGTTTGACAACCTCTGTTGAGATGAGGTACTTTTTTCTTCTACTATCAAAAATAAAATGAAGTAGGGTCCCCTTCACCCACATCTATGAATGAAAAAGGCGCTCCCCCTCTTCAAGATCTATTGATTCTTCTGGTTGAATTGTTGGGGTCATGACAATAGCAGTGGGGTTCACGTCAATGATATGTCCTTTACCATTATTTTCAGAATCAAGGTTCGACTCCTTGTCTTTGATCTCGGCCACCAATTCCATTTTTTAGCGACATTCATCCGTGTTGTGGCAGGGGATTTTGTGGAAATCGCACCATTTTCCGGTGTCCTTCTTTGTCTTCCCGTGACCCTTCTTTTCCTATGGCTTGGACTGGTTTTCGGGAGACTGTTTGTTAGGGTCGTCTTTGTCATACTTTGGTTGTTGTGGATTTGCATACCCAAACTCCTGTTTTTTCTGGTGCTTAAATTTCTACTCGATTTTAACAACATATCGATAAGCAACACCGAGTGATGAGATGTCCAGAAAATCCATTTAAGTCTGGATGTATCTGTGTAGAGCCCCACGGTATTTCAGAACCAAATTTCGTTCAGATTCTTTGATACCTAGCTTGTCGTGCAAGGTATGGAAGGTATTGGTGAACTATGGAACTGCTTGGCCCCTCTCTTTCTACAGTGTGGTCCATCTCATGTACTAGTCCTCATAGTTGCCAACAGGGTAATACTATTCCTTTATCGCATCCACAAAAAAATCCCAAGTGGGCTCGACCCCATATATTCTAGACTCCTCTGTGGAACTCTGCTCCCAGTAAGTTTCCCACCAATGTTTGACATGAGGGAGAGCTTTAAGGAGTGTGAAGGTGATATTTTCTCTGTCAAAAAATTTGTGGATAGAGAAATAACCTTCTAGCAGATTTAACCATTTGTCTAGGACTTATGCATCTACCTGTCCTTCATATTGAGGAATATCAAAATTAACTTGTACCTTGTAAGGAGAGGTTCCTCCAAAGTGGTCATTTGATGAATATGTGTCTGTTGTTATCGGCAAGCATTGAAGGATGTGGGAAAAATTCTCCATCATTTTGTCCCTCTGTCACGTGAGAGATTGCTCAAGCAACAGACTGATAGGATCGTCTTCTATGTCATTTTTATTTTCTTCCTCCATTGAGGGTTTCTTGGGTGTGCGAGAGTGATTTTCCTCTAGAGAGACAAGCTCGAGACCCAAATTTCTATACTCGGACCTCGTCGGGGACATACACTGAAAAACAATCAAGAGCAACCTGCTCTGATACCACTGATCCGGATTATTTTCGGCATGAGATGAGAGTGGAGATATAATAAAGAAATGCACAGAGATATCATCAATATTCAATAATATAACATAAATGTATCATATATGCAACCATAAACACAGATATACAATAATACACAATTTATATTAATGAAAGAAATTTACAAAGACTGTAAAAATACAGAGTGAAAGACTCGCTAGAATGGTGGCAGCTTATCTCTGAGAAGAGATGTGACGGCTACTCGCATTCGCAAGAAGATGATTAAAATGAGGCTTTGAAGGCCTTTTTACAATAAAAAGGAATGTAAAAAAACCTAGACATCCAAAAACCTAACCCTAAGAGATGAAGCGCCAAAATTCATATCGGCCCTATTTGGGTAAGTTAGTACATCAACTTCTCGGGTCATAACTTTCGCATACGATCTTCATTTTAGGCGTATGATAGCCTGTTGGAAAGGTATCATCGAGGAGATACATTTTGGGGGATCAATCATTCCTTTGACTATCATTAAGAAGCTCTATCCCGAAAAACCTTCATTTAGTCCCTCAAAATGGCCTCGAAAGTTAAAAACTGCTAAAAATAGTAAATTGCCAAAATTGCCAAAAAATTGTTTTGAGCCAGTCGGAAAAGGTGGGTGGCCACCGATATCCACCTGGATCATTTTCAAAGATCACATTTCCTATTTTTCTTTTACATATAGGCAAAATCTCATCCTTGTCTCCAGTCATGTGCTTCGAACATTCACTATCTATATTCCAGGAGTCCTTTTGTTTTTGAATTGAAAGTATTAGACCACATTTTTCACTATCTTTCTTTTTCCATGTGTTGTCCTTTCTAGATAAGAGATTTATCCTTGTATCTACTTTGTAATTCTTCAGATGGAAGTTTGCAACTTTGTGTCTGAAGTTATGACAGTTATAACATTCAATCTCATTGTTCAATAGGTCAAAGTGATTGTTGAAGCGTTGTCTACTCATTGACTATTTATTATTTCTTGACCTCCTTAGTTCCATGTCTCTAAACTTAATTTGACAATTTGCAATGTGTGGTTGTTTGTTACTTGGAAATCTCATTCTCTGTTGTGGAAGATATTTATTCCTTGGGTGTCTTGATTTCTCATGTCTGAATCTTAAGGAACAATTTACAGCTTTGTGGCCAAAGTTAGAACAGTAGAAAAAATATACATAGAAAAAAGCTTTGTACCTGTAAAATGGTTGTCTTCTTTGAGCAGGTCGATTTATTCCATGATGATGATTTCCTTCAATAGAGGATGTATTATTTCTTTGTTCTACAGATTTAGTTCTGGCACCCTTTTCTTTACTCCTCCTGGGTGGCTGATTATCTTCTTTTGTTTCTGCAGGTTTTTTGTTGTCATTGGTTGTAGATTTGACAAACTTGATGGGTTCTTTGTTGCTTGGTTGACCACTACTTGATCCCTCTTCATAACCCAAACCAGTTTTCAAATTTGGATTCCTTTTTTGATTCAAAATGGTGGCTAATCCTTCTGAGGCTTTGATACTTGAGAAATTATGATGATACAAGGCTTGAAACTTCTCCAACTCTTTCCTAGTTTTCACTACTTCTTCTTCCAGAGCTTCACATATTGCCTTCTTTTCTAATAATTGTTGTTTCATAATGTCTTTGATTTTCTTTGCCTCTTCTAATTCCACTTTTAGCAGGGCAAAGTCTTCATCAGGTTTTTTACTTCCTTTCTTGAACTATATCAACAATTGTTTTTTCTTTCTCAAGTCTTAGTCTGTCAATCTCTTCCAAAGCGTTGATCAACTCTCCTTCCAAGTCAACCAAAAATTCTTCATCATTAGCATCACTTCCTGTGCTTTTATTATCATAATCCTCTTTGGCCATAAGCATGAAGTCATTTACCTTATCTTCATAGGACAAGTCACTATGTGTGTCTTCTGAAGAGTCATCATTGTTTACAGATAAACTTTTATTTTTAACAAATCTCTTGGGTTTGTACTTCTATTCTCCTTCAGAGTTTTGTTCCTTCTTCTTGTGTGGACACTTAGATGCAAAGTGACCTATATTTCCACATTTAAAAAATTTGAAGGGAAAATTGCCTTGGTACTTGCCTGATCCTTTCTTTAGTCTTCTCACAAATGTTTCCTCAATTTCATTAGCCTCAGAATCCTCATTCTTGTCTGCTTTAAATGATGCTTCTCTAGTGGTAGATTTATCTTTACTAATCCTCATTTCATAAGAAGTTAG
>SNQJ01S0183079.1:3285-14860 GCA_010110895.2 Picea sitchensis | reverse complement strand
ATTCAAATGTATGAAGTGGTCCTTTTCATTAGCTATTGATTTATCCTATTGTTACAAGAATACAAAATCTACCATATTCTTAAGTTACCAAGCATTCTTAGCCTACAACCCTAAGGAGTTTCTTGGAGTGATAACAAATTGGCACCGTTGCTGGGGAGAGGAGATTGAAGCTCAACTTCCTTGGGAGACGACACAAGATACAACTTTGATGATAGACAAAGCCTGGACACTATTATGGTTGTAATCATCTATCTGGCAACTCCATGAAGGACGAATTCAGTGGCGACTCCATTGTTCAGAAAATTGTTGGTGACTCCACTGGTATGACATGAACAGGATCTTAGCAAAGAGGTATGCATTCTGTGATTTTTCAAGTATTTCTAGTTGCCCTCATCTAGTACCTACTAGAGATGAATGGGAACGTAGTATTCCCAGATTTCATGGAGAGAAGTGGGAAGTGCCAGCTGAACATTTTCTAGATTTCCATGACTTTATTGACCGGCTTGAAATTGTACATGAGGATGTTCAAATTAAGCTTTTCAAATTTTCATTAGAAGGGATTGCTCTTGACTGGTGTCAGTCTCTTCCAAGTGCAAGTGTCATCTCTTTGGATGATTTTCATGCTGCCTTCCAGGTGTTTTGTAAAGACCATTTTCCAGATGACCTTCTCTATTCTCAATGTTGTCATGAGTTTTATTTATTGACTAAAGATCAAAATACTCATGAAGATTTTGCTGCAGCAGAAGATATCTCTCACCATGATCAAGAGATGGGTGGTCTTAAGGATGATGGCCATAGTATAGATGCTCTAAACAGTATACCAAATGCATCCACTATCTTAGATTGTTATGCAGATCAAATTGTTCCCTTTGAAAACTTTAAAAATGATGAGCAGATTTTTATATCAGCATATAACAGTTTTGAATCTACAACAGATCCTAAGGGTATCTCTCAGTTTCAAGATTTGCAGCAGATATGAAGAAGAAGGTGAGGAACTGAACATTCTAGATCAACAGTCCATCGTATATGTTTCTCCAACAGATCTTGAGCAGCCTGCATTCAACAATGAGATTAGTAAAGGCAGTTTTCAACATATTTTCAATTTACAGTTGGATCAGTAGTCCAAAGAGGTATTGCTTTGTGAATTTGATGACCCTTTTGCTGACTATTTGGAGTCTATGAGCAGCATAAATCCAAAACTATTTCTGTCAAATGAAGGTTGGTCTTTTCATGTTTTCAAATTGCATTACCACAATATATGGTTTCTTTTATCTTTTGGGAAAAGATCAAACATGATATTAGCAAGTCAATTACTTTCTATGCTTCTTTGGAAATTTAGTTTTACTTGATCAATCGGCCTCTACTGGTTAGTGTAGGGATTGATAGAAGAATAAGCTCTTTCTTTGAGCAAGTAGATTACTTTCAGTTTTCTTAATTAGGCAAAGAGACTCCCTTTTCATGCTTAATGGCTCGATATGGGTCATCCCTCCATGCCATGGCTATTCAGTCAGCCTCGAGTCATCCATCAATCTCTCATGTGTTTATTGCAGATTCAGAGAAATTTGATTTTTTTCCCAAGGCAGTTTTTTTGTGTTTTCACCAGCTTATTGGTTTTGAAACCCGCTAGTTAGCTGTTGAAAGCTTTCCTTTTCACCAGCTGAAGGGGAAGATTTAGGGAAAATTAGCTGGTGAAACCTGTTCCATGGCAACAAGGTTGTATTTTTGCCCAGATATGAATTTTTCTTAACCAATTCTTTCGAGGTTGGTTTCTAAAGATGCAGAGAACTTTGGAGAGCAGTCACAAAGATCAAAAGGTTTTGAGATCTGGTTCATCTAGATGCACAATCAAAAATAGGAACCATGAAAACCATTTCAAATAAGCATCAAGTAGCAATCTTGCTTGGAGAAGGTGGATTACAACAGAAAATTGGTGTAAATATGGCTTTACAGTCTTTTACAGGCCACACAGGTCCTGTTAGCGATCAAAATGAACTGGTAAATTGAGAGCGTTTTTATCTCTCTATCTCTCTGTAAGACTCATTTTTCCTCTCATCTTTCGAAAATCTTTTGCCCGAGTTTGATTTACCTATAAGCTTCTCAACCTGTAATGCAAAAGATACAAATAAATGTCAATCCTTGTATGTCTTTCATAAAAATTTCCACAGCTAAATTCATGAATCGAGCTATACATTAAGCCACGAATCAAGATTTAATTTTTAAAGCCAGCTGTCATTATACTAAAGCTAGCCTATGAGTTGTCCAGTTCCTAAGTTATGAGTCAACATATAAGGCCCAAGCCAAAGCTGAGTCCTCAAGTCTAATATCGAGTTAAAATATAGTCACAAGCCCGATTCTTATGATATGCTACAGAATCACATAAAACCCAACGCTGAGTTAAATCATAAACCATGAGTTCCTATCCTGTCCACTTCATCGACAAGTGTCAGTTAGCAATTTTTGTAAGTGTATCATGTAATGATTGACACAGATGCCAATTTTGTGAATAGTGAGTTTTATTTCACTAACAACCAAGTCAATAAGTTGAGTCCACGTATCTACAGGTGTCAAGGTTTGATGATGTAAGCACAACTAGATTTGTAAGTATTTGCCAAGTTTTTATGGAAAACATCTGATCACCAAGAGATCCACGAATAGATGGATTTGTGTCGAGCTGCAGGTTTCAAAGTCACATGTGTCAAATATTTGTATGTTAGCCCAGTTGCTAGATGTGAAATAAATCATGAGCAAGCCGAGTCTAAAGATTTTGCGCATAGATTTACGGTCTATTATTGATGCGTTACAAGAGATAGGGAATTTGTTGGAGAATTTCGTGGGCACCATGTCCCTGCGTTTTGAGCAAATAACCAAGTTATTACAGTGATCTCATGCCAGTAAAATCGTGATAAACGCTTGGAGAATTTTGTGGGCACCATATCCCTGTGTTTTGAGAAAATAACCAAGTTATTACAGTGATCTCATGCCAGCAAAATCGTAATAAAACGCCCGGAGAAATTCGTGGGTAATACCCAATGAATTTTTTGTTCCTTGTCAGAATTTTTGTAACCCTTGCTCAACGAACTTTCTGCCTTGTTGCTCAGTGTTTTACTTGTGTCAAGAGTGTCCCTATCTCTCCTCTATGCTAACATTTTTCCCTCAACAAATTCTCTTTATTTCCAGTGGCCCCATTGCGTCTACAACAACATCACAACAAACCCTAGGGATGTGGAATCAAATGGCTATGATGCAGAAGTAGTTTGCTACAATTCGTACAACCATGTCAAGTGCAGTGCAAGTCCATGGGGTGACTTCTATGGTGTTTGGAGAGGGTCCACCTTGGTAGTCCTCCTATAATCGAAAGCCTGTTGTTGGCCACAATGGCTTAATTGGGCAGAAACATGTTTTCAAGCCTAGCTCATCTGTAACTACACCCAGTGGCATTGACTTGGAGAACTTGAGAAAGAAAATTCCAACAAAAGAGAATGAATTGAAGCTCTAGAGGCATGTTCGATCAGGAAAGGGACAAGATACAAGATCAGTTTCAAGTGGAACATTACATACAACAGACATTACAGAGTCAACAACTATGAGTAGTGGGGAGAAAATTTCTGTTAGTCCAACATTTTCTAAGTTAACAGAACATGCATCTGTTAAAGAAATTAATGAAGAAAAACAGAAAGTCCCAAAGGTTATATTGCAAGAACTTCCTAATCCTAGTTTGAAGGTTAGTAAAAGTAGTCTACAACAGGAAAGGCGACATATGTCAAATGTTGGTATGGATCATAGTTGTACAAAAGATGGCCTCAACATTGGGGGTTCCTACAAGAGATTCGAATGTAGCATGTTCCAAGAGATCGGTTGCAGAAGGTAAACTTTCAGGGCAGAAACACAGGTGCCCCGTGGAACTCAGCATGAGTGTGCTGGTAAAAGTATTAATACCATACAATCCTTCAGAGCATTCAATTTCTCAGGATTTCCATCATACAAACAACTATTATTCCTTAAAAGGAGAAGGAAGAAAGAAACGATTTCCAGTTCAGGAAATTGAAGATTTTTGCTTGGCAGAAGCACACATGGAATCTCAAGATATTGAGAGACATGCTTTGAATAAAAGAGTCAAGGTTGCACATATTGAAGATTGTCATCAAAATTCTAAGTCAGATTTTGAGAAAACATATGTGAACTACTTGAAGGATGCTAAAGTATGCATGGACAGAACTGGTGGTTCTCCATCCACTCAAGACGTTAGCTTCAATATTGCTCATAGCATGCAGTTAAATCCTGCAGAACCTGTTTTTCAAAATAAAACTATTTTGGAAACCTCTGTTGATTTTCCTTGCAAAGGGCCAGAACAATCACTAAAGAGTGGAGCTGATAGCATTGTCCCATCAAGGGATGTTGTCGAATGGCAGGATAGAATAGGTCCTTTAAGCAATAGCAACACAAGACTGACAGACAGTCATATTAAATATGGTCTATTATGGGATGCAGGTATCTCTGTGCAATCTTTAATGAAACATGAGGAGATAATTGACAAAGACAAGGTTTTGAGCCATGGGCTTATAGGAGGAAGAAGATATTTGATATCCATATTCATCATGGCTAGGCAGCCAATATCTAGATTTGTGGCAATATATATTGGGTTTTGGTACATTTTATTTCAGAGGACCTAGGTGGCTGGCTCAGTCTTCTAATTCAATATGGATCAGTTATCTTTTGAAAATCTTCTTCCAGAGTCCTTTCAGGGCAATGACATGACTGAACAACTTTCATTGATATGGAGATCGAAATAGAGATGGACATTGGTTCACAAGGTGCAATGATTCTCTTCGAAGAAACTGAGCAAGGTGAAGTGTTTGATTCAACACACTAGGTCATCTCAAGACAAATTCTTTGTATTTGAAGCTGCTGGAAAATGAAAAGTCAAAGACCTCAAGCTGCCTGCAATACTCTCATTTCAAGCTTGAAGTTATCTTGGAATTTTCAAAATCATGGTTACATATCTCACCATCCTGCCTATGTTCAACACTTTTCTTCTTAATGAAGATATTTCCACAATAGATGCCACGTCAAGGTGCAAACAACATTTCCAGGGGTATTTGAAGCAGACATGCTACAGATAAAGAAGATTGGGAAAGACAACAACAAACTTTGGAAAATAGCCAGATGATAAATTGTAAAGACTGAATGACTCCATGCCCAATACTAAAGACACAGGGCCTGCCAGTTTCTTGGAGACCTCGCAGGGAGGTCTCCATCCCAGTTGGAGCCAGATGTTAGGGATAAAAAATGCACTAGCATTTTTTAAAGAATGATGCCTAATCTTGTAGGGAAAATTTGACTAGCTTCCCGAGCTCCAAATGTAGATTTGAAAGCACCATTGGAAAGCTTAGGATTTCTAGATGTTGATTGACTATTCAAGCATTTAAAGAAGACTCTCCATGACTGAGAAATTTGATTTTAAAAAATCTACGCTTTCACCATCTAACCCGTCTTGAATTTTGCTAGTTAGTTGGTGAAAGCTCTTCTTTTCACCAGCTAAGGAGCATATTTTTGGGTAAATTAGCTGGTGAAAGCCTGTCACAGCCAGAATAGCCGAATTTTTGCCCAGATCGGGATTTTTTGGGTTTGAATGGTTTGAAACCACTTCAAATGGACAGTTGTTGAATTATCAAGTCTGATTCAAAGGCTAGTTTTGAGGGATAAGGTCAAAAAGAGGTTTTTCAACTACATTTGGCATCTTTTCAAAGGAAGAATATCAGGGGTTTGAAGACACATCATCCAATTTGAATTTTATCTTTGGAGGACCAAATCAAACAGCCTTGAGAGGCTAAAACTGCACTTCATCAACAATCTACTACTCTTAGAGATCATTAGATAGGAGCTTTTTCTATTTTGTTTTGATTTTCCATTTTTAGTATTCTAGATCCATTTTTATAGGATCTCATCCTACACTTGTTGTATCTGTTTGATTTGACTATTTTTAGTAAATCTGATCCATCTTTCAAGGATCTAGATTTCATCTTGTAAGGCTATAAAGACAGACATTTGGAGCACTATGGGGGCAATCTAGGAGACATTTTTTGGCTATTGTACTAGACTCTTTATTCATAATAGAATCACAACCCTCTTTTGTTTTCAATGATAGATTTTCTCATATTTTCATCATTCTATACTTTATTTCAGTTTAGCTCATCTTCTAAGAACTATTATCTTCTTATTAAGCTCATGAACTTGAACTAAAGGTTTTCTTGCTATCTTGTATGACCCTGCATATTGTTGTATTTGGTTATCTAGACTAGTATTCTTCATCTCCTATTCAAACTTTGTTGTCTGATCATTGAGTTCTAAAAGAATTGTCTTATTCAAATGTATTAAGTGGTCCTTTTCATTAGATATTGAGTTATCCTATTGTTCCAAGCATACAAAATCTACCATATTCTTAAGTTACCAAGATTTCTTAGCCTACAACCCTAAGGAGTTTCTTGGAGTGATAATAGGGATTGCAGGACACAGGTGTCTACAACCAGAGGAAATGCAAAGTGGATCCAAAACAACAACATGCAGAGACCTAGTTATTCTTTACCAACTTAAACCTACTTCGCATGGCTATATCTCAGATCTAGAACAATAATACAATAACATAATAACAGAAGGCAAATAACACAACATCAATCACACATAACAACAAGATATACATGGTTCACCCTCTCCCTAGGGCTACATCCACAGAACTATGTTTCTTGATATATTATATGAAAATATACAGTTCTATCTGCGCACTTAGCTTGTAGATATATCTCTCTTCCTCTTCTTCTCTCCTCTCCCAATGCACCCAACTAGAAGGTTGATCTCTGCACCCAGCTGAAGATCTCACAATATAAGAATATTCTCACATCACAATGCTTCTCTCATGTGATCAACAATAATCACTCTCTTAACCCACAATGATGAACTTAGAATGAACCCATCCCAGGGCATGTAGACCTTTATTTATACATTACATGACAAATGTCTAGTTGTCAAAACCCAAGTTCCAAAAACCCTAGGTGTCTAAAATCCTAGGTCAACTTGACCTACATTTTCAGGGCTTCGCCAGCCTGTCTCTCCTTCTTTCCCATGCGGTGCTCCAAAGCATTGTTTGGTGGATTTTTTCTCTTGCTGAGTTGACCATGATTCATCTTCCTTGCTAATCTGTATTCCTCTATCTTCTCATTCAACGACTCATTTTCCCTTACTTCACTCCTTCTTTTCTTCTTCTTTGACCACTTTGACCCTTTCTCAATCACTGTGCCTTCCGCACAGTTCGTACTTCACCTTTCTTCTTGAATCTTATCTTTCTTACATAACCAAGGGCTGACAGACGCATACATCCTGGACTCTCCAGAGGTATAACTCCTCAAAGAACCTATCAATAGGTTATACTTAAATAAGTTTTATGCCTGAGCGTAGTCATTCTACCCTAGGATTTTTCTTTGTACACATTTGTAGAGTTTTTAGTGTTATTTTTCACCACCATGCCTCATATATGATCTTCCATTCGTGTTATTGACAGATGCATCCTCCATCGACCTACCACATCGGTTACGCTGACAGAGCTAGTCGTTGGACAAAGAATCTTGCTTCAGCCGCTTCAGCCCTCTACACTTGCTCACATGAACTGCTCCACTCCAGCGGCATATGTTTGGGCTCAGCCACCAACAACCAAGAAGAATACGCAGTTGTTATTGGTCTCCTCTCTAAGGCTAGTCACTACCACATTCATCACCTTAGCATCTTATTAGATTCCCAACTTTTCGTCTTGCAGCTCAACAATGTATATCATGTCCGTGATCCTTGCCTCTTTCGCAAATACCTACAAGTTAGACTCTTATCTCGAAACTTTGATTCAATTACATTTACACATATTCCACGACAATTTAATCAAATAACAGATAATATGGATAACCTAGTGTTATATTTTCATTTATCACATCAAGACATCATTACATCTACATAAATCATCCAACATCGGTCATAGCATATAGATTAGACATCATAAACCATCACAAATATCAACACACACACACACACACACACACACACATATATATATATTGGTCAAATTGTTTACAAAAGTAAAACATATACATCTCTTGTAGGCAAGTGAGTCCCCTCACCCATGTAGTTACAATATGGGTACCCCCTACCCTATACAAAATGGTTATCAACTATCCTGTACAAAATAGGCTCACAGGCCCATATAAAAAAAAAAAAAATAGAACCGACAATCATGGTGCCCCTAGAGCTCCCCCACTAGGCCCTCTATCAGTAGGAGGACCCCCAGCGAGGCGTCCCACTAGCTGGGGGTCCTCCAGGTCAAAGGGGCAGTCGACCAGTCATCGTTGCCCCTGCTACAACTACTCTACGGATCAAGGTCCGCCACTCTACCAAAACACCCACACAATGCTCCAAGACTCTCTCATCCTAAATGTGGGACCACATGCCCTTTGACACCTCCTCGAATCAGTGACAAAGATCCTGCATCCCCCCAACAGCCTCTACCTGCGACGCATGGGATGGCCTGCACCTGTATCATCAAACCTGCATCTCTGGCTGACCCTCACCTCATCTGCCAGCCTTACACCAACATCATCCCTTCAACGTCTCTCTTCTACCCGCGATGATATCACTGGCCCCTAGCAAGCCGACTCTCTGACTATATCCACATCTCGGCCTCGAGGCCCCACATTTTCAAACACAAAAACAAATCTAGATTCAACATCCACATATATATAAACATATGCTACACTATCAAAATCACAAAACATAAATACACCGACATACCTCTCTAGTCCCAGACCTCTATAGGAGGTAGCTCCATGTTCGAGTCATGCCAGCAATCCATTCCCCCATATGGGAATCAAAGTATAATCTATGGCATGTGACACCACACATGCACCAACATGGCCATAAAGTAGTGGCCACCCTCTCCCCCTCTATGGCATGCCAAAATCTAATCCCACTTCATCAGTCATGGCTCTTGTGGACCTGCAGGAGGAAACAAAACCCTCGAGCGCAACATGGGAACCATCTCCAAAAACCATGCCACTAGGATGGACCCAAAGGTAGAATCAATAGATTCAGTCGTCTGACACTGGTGAGTTTTCCCCATCATCTTGGTGTGTAGCATCAATACCCAAGAAAAAAAATTCCCATCTAGGACCCTCTCCACAATCCTTAGTTGACCTCCAAAAATCCGTTGAGTCACTAAGGATCAATAGATCCTTACCACCATGGCTACGATGCACTGATGAAATAGCGCATCCATCGCCTCAATTCGGAAAATCGACCCTGACATCAGGTTCAGCCCCATATAATAGCGTTGTTCCACATCTATCAGCCACACATCCCCCAACAACTGGGGGTTAGCAGGCAGGGCCATTCCCTGAAAGGGGATCCCCATTCGAAAGTACACATCCTCAATAGCGAAGAGTGTCAGTTGCTGCCCCATCATAATGAAGCACTACAGATCAAGACTCCACATTGATATAAGATACTTAAGCAGGTACTATTTCAACCGTATCAATGGGAAGTCAAAGAACTTGAGCATCCTATAGGCTACCAAGAGTCTTTGAACACCATGCTCCTCTCTCACTGCCTCCCAGAGGCACTCCCAATATTTCTTCCTCCATTGGACTATCATGATAACTTTTATCTCACAAACTGATCACCTACATTCACACATAAACACTTGGTCAACACTCATCATTCATCAAAAATATCAAGAAATTAAAACCTTCAAAAAATCCTTAGCTTCACCTCCAGTGCACGACTTTCCCCTCCACAGGCATGCATATATGCATGTCTGCTATTTTCACAGCTACACATTAATGCGTAGCTATCAGAGAAATAGTTTTGCACCAATGCACAACCGTCACACCCATAGGTGCGCACCCATGTGCACATGTTCTCTACACAGTTGTGCATTGATGTACAGTTGTCTAAGAAACAGCTACGCACAATGCACAACTATAATTCAAACAGGCGCGCATCTTATGCATGCCTATCTTTCCCACCCTGTTATAACCCTAAATTGCACTATCCATGCTTACCTAGCATCAAGCCAACTCATTTCCCTTCATTGCCAAAGCCATGCTGAACAGACTCTTCAAAAACCTCCTAAATTAAGTAACCCGTGCCCTAACCTATCACTGGGCGCGTTGGGACGTTGGCAGGCCTTCTGCAGCATGCGTTGGAACGCTGGCTGGCCCACTACAGCCTGCGTTTACCTAACAAAGCAAAAAATCAGGAAAGTTTCCGCCAAGACGAGAAGCGTTTTGTCAGTTAATTGGAACTCCCAGCCATGCATGGCCGAGAGTTTGCCTAAAACCCTAGCTCCTTCTAACCTATAAAACGAGGGGTAGGGGCACTATTCAAGGAGGAAAAATCATAGCAAAGAAACTCTACCAAATTGCCAAGTCTGTTTTTCCCAACCCTTTAGCCTTTCCTCAAGCTTTAGGATAATTCAAGCAAAGAAGTTGGAGGACAAAAGAATAGGAGGAGCCCAGGATCAGGATCGAGGAACGGTGGCCGGTCTCTAAAATCATTGTAAGTTGATTCATATTGAGATTAATGAAAAAAATACTTTTCCCGTCCCAAATACATGAGTCTTATCTACGTTATCTGATTTGTGTTTAATCTCTAACCCTCTAGTAGATCAGTAGCATACATGCGTAGTTTTGTCTTGATTGCAGGAAAGATTTTTGGAAGGAGCAGCAGCAGCAAAGGGGATAAAAGCTCAACGGAGGATCTAATTCAACCATCGATAAAAAGGTTAGTTTATTCTTCCCATGTTTGCCTGAGAAAAAGGGTTTTAGATTAAGGTAGAAGGTTAAAAGTTATTTCTGAAGGGTCATGATCTGCGTACAAGTTTAAAGCCCTAGCTTGTTAGTCCGTAGGGTAGAAAAACCCCACAACAGAATTAACGACTCCACTGGGGAATTTTTTTTTACTCTTAGGGTTTCCGGATTTGGTTAAAGATCTTTTGGGTAGTTCAAAGAAGTAGAGTTCCAGTTTCTTTGCTTATTTGTTTTCTGTTAGTCAAAGCTAGCAGGGAACCTGGTTATCAATACTAGTTTTCCTTGACTGACGCTTGACAGTTAGTCTCAGGACACACAGAGGTACACACGGCCTGCAGAAGACCTGCACGCGTGTGACCCGCGCCCTAAATTTATACAGCACGCGTTTGCCCGCGTTTTGCAGTAGTTTCAGTAGCGTGTGGTTTTCAGGAAGCTCGAGAGGCAGTCTCCTCTTCCCTGTCAGAAATTTATCTTTTCAAGGGGCTTTCTGGATACTGTCTGGGTCTTCATTGGTTTATTGTCTTGTGTTTTAGTCTGCCTTGTGGTGTTGTTTTTCTTTACATTGTTTTTCTTTTTGCAAATCTTTCTTTTATGATAAAGTGATAGCATCTAAGCCTTTTCGAGACTCTGGTTGTCAATACCAGAATCCTTTTTCAGGACTAGAATATATGTGTGTGATTTTATCTCAGTTTTTATATAGACCCGCGACCTGCTTAGGTTTAGCATGCGGGTACCCG
>SNQJ01S0183078.1:7000-19045 GCA_010110895.2 Picea sitchensis | reverse complement strand
GCAGAGATATAATAAGGAAATGCACAGAGATATCACAGATATTCAATAATATAATAAAAATGTATCAGAGATGCAACCATAAACACAGATATACAGTAATACACCATTTCTATTAATGAAAGAAATGTACAGAGACTGTAAAAATACAGAGTGAAAGACTTGCTAGAATGGTGGCAGCTTATCTCTGAGAAGAGATGTGACGGCTACTCGAATTCGCAAGAAGATGGTTACAATGAGGCTCTGGAGGCCTTTTTAGAATAATCAGGAATGCCAAAAGTGATAGACATCCAAAAAACTAACCCTAGGATATGAAGCGCCAAAAGTCATGTGGGCCCCGTTTGGGTAAGTTGGTGCATCAACTTCCCGGGGTCGTAACTTTTGCATACGATCTCCGTTTTAGGCGTGTGATTTTAGGCATGTGATAGCTCGTTGGAAATGTATCGTCGAGGAGATTCATTTTGGGGGCTCAATCACGCCTTTGACTATCATTGAGAACATCGATCTTGAAAAAACTTCATTTAGGCCCTGAAAATGGCCCCGGAAGTTAAAACTTGCTAAAAATAGTAAATTGCCAAAATGGCCAGAAAACTGTTTTGAGTTATTTGGAAAAGGTGGGTGGCCCCCAATATCCACCTGGATCATTTTCGTGACACATGGATTCCCTCTCAGCCCTAAAAAATGTGCATCCTTCAGCTCTTCCCATGTTGTGAAGGAAATCAAGATCAGGAGCCATGGGTAGTGAAACTCCATTATCTTGGGATTCTACGCAATCCAGTAGGAACTGCTTCAATAAGAATGGTGCCCAACTCATTGTAGTTCCTTATACACATTGCTATGCCACAACTATTACCCATGCTAGTACTTGATCCTTCCCGCACTTTCATATCATCTTGCATGTT
This sequence comes from Picea sitchensis, assembly GCA_010110895.2. Taxonomy (NCBI): domain Eukaryota; kingdom Viridiplantae; phylum Streptophyta; class Pinopsida; order Pinales; family Pinaceae; genus Picea; species Picea sitchensis. The sequence continues at coordinate 18,146 of SNQJ01S0183078.1, read as the reverse complement.
AACATCTGGGTCACTATTCAAATGGTTGGGTCACATATAGTTGACACATCTAGGCCACACACTTCTCTAACCATTCAAAACTTCAGTTGCATGGACTCTGACTGTTCTCTTTATGTATTTTTATCTGAAAATAACAGAGCAGGGTATTTCCCCTAGGTTGGAATCCCTGTGATTATTGCTATCAAGTCTGTGTCAATCTAAAGTGGCCTATCTAGCCACATGTACCCCCATGCACGCAAGATAAGAGGAGTTTGACTCACGCATTGATTTTGTTACTGTGTCTGAAGTGTGGGATGTCAAATAGGTTGGGGAGGCTTTATCGCTCCAATTATTTGGCCTAAACCTTTTCTATTGGTATGTTCTATCGTGCAAGTGAGTCTACTTTGAGTTTTAGGTATTCGTTGGGTGTAAGTTCAGGGAACTTCGCCACATTGGTAATTTCATGGTCTGCATATTTTAGCTAAAGTACCTTCCATAACATGTATTCATCAATCACGAGTTACTCTGGAATTTCTGGGGTCAACAAATTATAATTTGGAGTCTTCTACACTGTGACCGGTGAGGTGTCATCCTTCCTAGTTGGTATGTAGTCACAAGGAATCCTCAACTCTGATGAGGATGTACCCAGGGTGGGTCCATGTCTGTAGTTAACTTAGCTCTGACAATTTCTTTATCTCTATATCACTCTCGAGCTCTATGCTCTTTGTGTTTCATGTAATTATTAGTAACAATAGCTTGTGTTGGGAATCCATGGTGGGTTGTATACACTTTTTTCAGTTGTACACTGGTCTTCACACCTTCCCTCCTGTTTCATCTACCCATAGCATGATAGGTGTTTGCGTTCATAGTTCTTTATTGCTAAATCCTCTTTTGGATTTCCGTCGTGTGTTTCCCATCCATCTTGTGTGTCAACGACGTTTTTCTTTAACTCCCTATCATTATGATGGTTTTATGACTTGGATTTATGGTGGATTTATGCCTAGTTATAAAAAAGGTTTATTAACTTGTCCTTATCCTCTTGTAACTGTCATTTCCACCCTTTTCTTACTTTCCATGGTCTTTTCATTTAGGGCGGTGCAATTACTATTGTGTAGTGTATCGCTTCTACATCAAGTCTCCTTGGTTGGCATAATTTCACCTCTCTACATGGTTCCCATTGTCATTCCCCCTTTTTTTTTCTTGCATGGTTCATCCTATTACGAAACTTGTCGACCGTCTTGATAGAGTTTTAGATGAATGTCATTCACCCTTTCTTTCAATGCTTTTCCATTAAGTGTTTCCAACTGTGCAACACTTGCCTCTACCACCTCCTTGATCACATACAGTCTTAGCTAATGCATAAATAACTTCCCTGGGTGCTGCATAAAGTTTATATCATATAGTAGTACCAAGTCACCTACATGGAATTTTTTCGACTTAATGTGTCTATCATGCCATGGTTTTTCCCTTGAATTTTGAACATGCTGGTGAAACCCCATGATTAACCTATCCTCATCAATATGTACTAGTTGTGATAAACGTTCCTGTATTTCACCTGGATTCAAAATATTTGTGATAGTTGTGACACACAGGCTTGGTACAATAAATTCCATCGGCTTGACTACCTCCTGCCCGTATACCAATATGAAATGTGTTCTCTGTGTCAATTTCTTGTTGGTTGTCCTATATGCCCATAATAGAGAAGGGACTCTTATGTTCTAGTCATCTTTGCCTACTTTGCAGATTTTTGTTAGTGCGTTCTCTAGGATTTTGTTGAATGCTTCTACCATGCTATTGGCCTGTGAGTGGTATGGAATAATATTCTGATGGTGAATTTGGAATTCTTTGGTCAAAGATGCTATGATCTTATTGATGAAGTTTTTCCCCTGATAACTCATCAATATTCTTGGACACCCAAATCGAGTTACTATGTTCTTGAACAAACAGTGCACACTAGTTTCTAAGCTGCAATCTGTAACTTGTGCGGCTTCTTCCCAACGAGTCAGATACTCTATGGCTGTAATAATGTATCTCTCCCATGATCATCTTATGGGTGGGTTGATTTGTCCAATGAAGTCTATGGCCCACTTATCAAAAACCTGTAATGTAACTTATGGATTCAATGGCATCTCATCCCTTCTAGAGGGATTTCTGATCCTTTGACAAACATCACATGTTTGAGGATATTCCTTTGAATCCCTATGGAGTGTAGGCCACCATAGTCATGTGTGTATGATCTTCGACACAATATATATATACCTGCATAATGTCCTCCTACTCTCTCATCATGTGCTTCTAGAAATATAATGGTCTTTTAACATGGAAAACTTACTAATTTTAGCATATGCATAATGCAACGACAAACATATTTGATTGACATTTTCTCTCACTTACATAAGGAACAAGTTCAACATATAGATTTTCTTAACAAATTTAATTTAAGCAACTTATTTTAAATATCTTCTCTACCTTAGTTTAAAAGAATTATTTTAAATTTAGTTTAAACAACTTATTAGGTTGGTCTTTTTCTATATAAATTTCCATATAAATATATAAATGAACACAAGTTACAAGTGAAGCGTTGTTGTTGGTTCCATTTATCATAGCTAATAGTGTTGTTAAAGTGACTTTACTTTCAATGCAAAAATATTTAATTTGGATGTTATTGTAGACACTTCTTAGTTCTATGGTTATAGTTAGTGATGCACAAACATCAACAACCTCCATCGCCATTAAACAATTGTGTGTTTATAGAATTACTCTAAGTCAATTCACATGTCGGGTACAAAAATCAAGCAACCTCCATCACCATTAGCCAATTGTGTCTTTACATAATTAGTCTAAGTCAATTTAAGTGTGTGGGACAAAAATCAATATTGAAGGGATGTCGAGCATAAATTATTTACATCTTTGTTATAAAAACACAATTATCTTCTTACACATAAGAATTGATATAACAACCTTGACAAACATTAGTGGTGACTTATCAGTCACATAAAATATTGCAACCAGTTTCCTAGTTGATCCATGCCGACTCCTATAACATATTACATAATATCAATACTAAATTGATACAACCCATTGGAAAATACTACGTGTCTTTTGAGAAAGGACCTCACCTCAAACTAACCATTTTATAATTCAATCATAACCTTTACCCGATTGAGATAAAAATTATTTCACTAGCAATGCCTTCAAACTACTAACTATAACACTGCACTTGTTGGGCATAGGATAAAGGACCAATGATTTGGCTCTTTTCCAACTACGTCATAGGGCATAGGATACATTTACTTATTTACATTTTGTTTAATATATTTTTTTTAACTTATACAAAACATTCTGATGTTTATAAACAAAGTGTTTTTTGGATTTTTTAATGTACATATTGATGTTGATAAATAAAATATTTTTTGCATTTTTTTAATGAATTATTTAAAGTATAACTATAATTTTTATAGTATTGGAGGTATTCTTTTCATTTCAAAAAATCATTTCATCAAGTAGTTCAAAGTATGTTTGGACATAAGGTACTAATAATTTAGGAGAATTCTTAGTGTTAAGATGTTTCTTAAATTTGGCTTTAGAGAAAGAGATTGAAAGGATATAGGTTTATTGAAATTCACTTCTTGTTATAAAGTTGATGAAAAGGAAAAAGTACATTGAAAATGTTACTCTCAAGCCTTAAGTAGAGCTCATGAATTTCTTTCAAAGTATATCTTTTATAGTTATTATCAAATAATTGAATATGCAAAGTTGATGAACTCTCAAAGGAGGGTCGACATATTTACGATAGGATATTGAAGTTGGAGGAATCATTGGATGGTTATGTTGTACTCTCAACAAGTGTCTTGAAGCCATTTTGAAGATTTAGAATTTAATAAAATAGTTTTTGTTTATTCCTTATTTTGGAGAATTTTTACGTTATATTGACTTTATTCTAAATGGGTCAAGTCTAGGAGATTGGAGAAATTTATTTATTTTTTAGTGTACAAATTAACTTGGTTTGCATTTGAAAACATTATGGACTTTCCGCCTCAAGGTTGTTATCCATGGCCCTAGGTTTTGATACTTTAGAGAAAATATATAGAAGGCGGTGAGAAACACAAGTGAAAATAATGGACTCACATAGAAAATGTAGCTAGTCATACCTTGTATATTATGAGTTCTTGTTTATTTTTAAACCTAAGAGTTTTGGGGTTTGAGTTATCCAAAAGAAGTATTATAAAAATTATTTCTTAAACTTTCTAGAAGTAAACTAAGTGCAAGTTTATGAAATGTCCAACGTTTCAACTGGACGTTCCACCCATCATTAAGGACAAAAAGTTGAAATGAAAATGAAAAGAGTGTTATTTAAAAGAGTTTAAAATGAAGATGAGAACTCAATAACTATTGAAAAAAATATTAAAATTAAGATAATTCCATATGGTTGAGTCTAGGATAATGGAGAAGTTTATTTATTTTTTAGTGAAGAAATCAACCTAATTTTGAATAGACATTGATATATATATATTTTTATGTCTTTTTAACAAGTGTTATGAATAGAAATTATGTTTTTTTGAAAGGCTTTGCGTAAAAATTAACTTGGTTTGGATTTGAAAAAATTATGGAATTTCGTTACTTTGCCTCAAGGCTCTTCACCATGGACCTAGGTTTTGATACTTTAGAGAAAATATATAGAAGGCAATGTGAAACACAAGTGAAAATAGTGGACTCAGATATAATATGTAGTTAGTCATACCTTGTATATTGTAAGTTCTTATTTATTTATTTATTTTTAAACCTAAGTGTTTTGGGGTCCGAGTTATCCAAAAGAAGTATTATAAAAATTATAGCTTAAACTTTTTAGAAGTAAACTAAGAGCGAGTTTATGAAACATCCAACATTTCAAGTGGAGGCTCCACCCTTCATTAGGGACAAAAATTTGAAATGACAATGAAAAGAGTGCTAGACAAAGGGTTTAAAATAAACATGAGAACTCGACAACTATTGGAAAAAATATTGAAATTAAGAGAAGTCCATTGGAGAATAATATAATATTAATAAAATGAATAAATACCATTGATCATTCCCTCATTGAACTATTTGTTTAACAATTTCAATGACATTTCCCCCCATATATTGTTTACTATGAAAATTCAAAATAAAAACTCTCTTCTATGTTCTCATTTCCCATCCATCCTAATAGTACCCTTACCCACCAAGTATAAAGGAAAAAGACTCACACCAAAAGATACCTTAATTCCCACTCTCACCATCACCCAACCCAAAAATTTGTTCTTCCTAAAACTATGGTAACTCAACCCATTCGAATCTTTGCCCCCAAATTCCTTGAAAAAGAAAACGCTCATCTTACTAAAGCTATGTTGGCGAATGGTTACTCTATAACTCAAATCAACAAATCCTTTAGATCATCCCTCCATCCTAAATAAGAAAAAATTCCTCTCTCTTTCCCACTTCTAGCTCTTATTTATCTCCCATTCATCCACGACATGATCGATTGTATTTCCAATATTTTAATGAAAAATAATACAAAAGTTGTTTTTAAACCTTCCCTTAAATAGTTATTAAGAACTTCCAAGTATAAATATGATCCCATACTTGACCAAGTAATTTACCAAATACCATGATCCTATAATGGGTTCTTCACTTAGTGACATGTGACATAGCACGTGCATTCATGGGATATCAAAGAATACCCCTAATTTCACTAGATATTGATAAATAACTCCCAAAATCATTTCTTGAAAAATATTTATTTTTCATAATTTTAAAACCCCTTTTATGAATGAGCATGATAAGATATTGGTTAACAAGGTGAATCCCCCATGCCTACCATTGGGCTCCATTTTTGTCATATTTTTTTGCCCAATAAAGTCATGTTCTTGAACTATTTCACCAATAATATGTGTCCATCTATGCCATAAACCTTCATTAAACGTCATTATTCACTATTATACATCCCAAATGGTTAATTCATAATTTTTATATGTTTTTAGTGATTAAATATGATTATATCATTGTTTTATTAATGATGGTTTATGAAGTAGCCACAATTAAGTGCAGTGCAGTTCATGTACCAACAGTTTAGTTCATGTACCTGAAATCATTCTTTGGCATACTTCCACCTCTCTAACTAAGATTTGGCCATAGGGAGTTTGAATATATAGGTATCAGCATGATGTGTGTTCTTTTGTTTGTTCCCATGTCACCATTGTGAGCCTCTAGCTCATGGTCAAAGGATGGGTCAAAATTGTACTAGAAATAACAACAAGAACACTGAGACACAATTTGCAGGCCGATGAAGACAAATATCAAAATTATGGAACATGGGTTTTGTGCAGAATGATGTCATTTAGCAGATGTTTATGTGTATTTTCAAAATCATGCATGGTTTGGGAGATATCTTCGATTTTCTAATCTGGGCTTGCTTCAACCCAAATTAGCAGAAAATTCCAGATAGTCATTTTCTTCCCCTATTTTTGTGCAGATGTGGTCGAATTTCAAAAATCCAAGACATGGGTTTCATTTGTAGTATACTAAATTGAGTAACATTAGAGCCGAGTTTCAAAATAAAGAATGTTTTAGGAGATATGGTTGGATCTTTAACACAGATATGTCCAAATTGATCTAAAACCCAGATTTTTGAGATTTTTCCTGAAGTTGTCAAATTTGATTTCTGAGTTGGGGGATTCGATTCTATCTTTCCCAAAGTGATTTTCATTTATAAATAAAGGTGTGGAGAAGATAAATCAATCATCAAGTTTGTATGGGAGAAAAATTATCATTGTATTATAAATCAAGAGACTCAGTTGTTGATTTGTAAATATGGTTTTGATCTTAATGAAATGTTGATTATTCTTGCTGATCCATTGAGAATTCAGATCTGATTTAGTCCATTAGGTGAATTTCCTAGGTCAGGGAGGGCCCCTCGATCTAGGTAATGCTCTATTATTTCCATCTTGTTTTATAGATTAGCTTTGTGTGATTATTTCATTTCAATTCTAGTTTGATTGTTGTTCCTTTCATTTTATTTTAGCTCTGTTCTTTACATTAGGTGGAAGTTATTTGATTTCAATCATTATGGTGACATTTATTATGGTGACCGTTATTTTATTTGAATTAGTTTGAAGCTTTATTTGTTGTGTTCATTTTATGCTAATACAATTCCAAGGATTTTGGTTTATTACGGTGATTGGGACTCTTGAGAGATGAACTCATCATCGAGAGATTAGAGGAAAACTTAGGTGGAAGAGAGTACCTAAAGCCTTGCTTAGGCGAAGCTCTTAATATGCCAATAATTTGGTGATGATTTAATTCTTTTGTTAGTTTATTCTAAATAAATGCATATGTTAAAATGAATGACAAGAATCTCCCTGAGTCACAATTGCATAGAGATAAATAATTTGAATGCAAGAGTGCAGTTCCACCAATAAAGACTTGTCACATTTGAAATAGTAATTTTCATATTTAGTTTGTGACTTTATAGATTCCATCATTTACCTTTGTAATCTCATCATTCCAAGATTAGTTTAGTAACATTTTAAAAGATTCCAACCCTTTCGTTGACTGATTCGGGTTGTATCTTGAATGGTATGCATTCTCATAAAAGTTAAAGTGTGATAATTGTAACTCATTTAGTTTGATAAGTTAATCATGTCTCAAGGCATGAACACTTAAACCTCAAGTGAAATTTTTCACTAAGTACCATTAAAGAAACCTAAAACTAATGAACTAATCATTCTTCATAGGTTTAATTTCCAGTCTTGAGTATCTTGGTTCACTCATACATTGAAGTCTTAAACATTCATTGATTAAACAAGATCTCATACAAACACATATTTGTGCATAGATCAAACATCTAGACATAGTATGTAATTCCCTTGATTATATTGATATAAATATGTGAATGCAATATTAAGATGTCTGCAATTTCCTTTTGACTTCCTTAGATATCTTTATGATTTGAATACACTTTTTCTTTTTGGATTGGTATCCTTAGAGATAGGTCATTTGATTTCATTTATTTCACTCTAAAGTGTGTTTTTCCAACATTAGTTGCTAACATAGGCTAACATAGGATATGTTATTACATTTCTTGTGCTTGCACCTCTACTTTTATGAACCCCAAGTTGACATTAAATTTAACGGAAATGATCACATATAATTTTCCCAACAACTCCTATGACAAATCATACATTGGCCAAATACTGATATCTTTCCCAGATCCACTACTATGATATTAACATGTGAGCTAGAGTCAAATGGAGAATCTATCTTGGTCTTCTTGATCTGAGTATTGACATGGAAGTGCTTGGTCGTCTCCTTCTCTTCCTGGTGATGAAGGCTACTCAAATCCACCTCCTTCTACACTAATTTGAAGACAATATTTTCATCCACATCTGAGCTACTTTCAACATGATTTTTTGAATTTGTTTCTAGAAGTGTCTTTTTCTTTCTCTCCTTCTTCCAGTTCTTTGGGTTTCGCTTTGGATGTAGTTTCTAACATTTTTCCTCAATGTGGGCATCAATGCTGCAATGATTGTAATGGTTGTTGGGATATTTTTTCTTATGTGTACTGGTTGTTGTCTTCTTATATTTTCCCCATTTACATTTCTTCTTCTCTTCCTTGGTATATGTTTTCTAGGTATTGCACATGTACACATGTTTCATCCATTGTCCTTGGCTTGAATAGAATCACTTGCTTTCATAGTTGACCATGTAAACACCCTAAATACTTGAGGAGTACATCTGGGTTCTTGGGAGAGATACTGAGCATGATGGCCATCTTTCTGAACTCAGTGGTGTACTCCTATACACTTTTACCCTGCCTCTGCTTGAAGTAGTGTCATTGAATCCATTGGTCCTCTACATACCTGATAGGGTAGAATTAGGAATTAATGAGGGTTTTGAATTCCTCCCACCTAGTTACTAGCAGATCACCCTCCAACCTAAGCGTTTCTGTGTGGATTTCCCACCAGGTTAAAGCATGGCCCTATAACTTCAATCTAGAAAATTAAATCTTTTGCCCTTGATCTATATGGTGAATGCTAAAATAAACTTCTAGTTGTTTCCAATGATTTAGTTTTAATGCATCGATCTCCCCTTGGTATGTATTTATGTCTACATTTTATTCCATATTGAATAGGGAATATGAAGGGTTAATGGCACTCAAACTTCGCTTCTCTTTCCCATATTCTTTCCATGACTCATTTCCAGAGTCTTCTCGATCTCCCGATTTCCCCTCTGATCCGATCTTTGAGTTAGAGCCTCCATCATCTTCAAATGGTTCGATTTTTCTTGTTAGAACCACCATGAGGAGGTTCATATTATGACTAATGTCAACAAATTGTACTTCCAACCACTCAAATATCTCTTCTACTAGATCTCAAGGGTTATTATGAACAAACTTGTCCACCATGGCTAGGGTTTCTATAACTTCTCTTTAAGCTGATTCCTGGATACTGCAACTTCCCACAAATACCCAAAATAAAAAACCGCTCTGATACTAATATGATCTATAAAATGTCGTGGATATTCCACTGAAACAGTTCGTCACAATAGATCTAATAAAATACTTTAATATTTACTATTAAGGTTATTTTTCCTTTAGATCTCCAAAATATTTAGTTACTGATTTTATGTCATGATTGAAATATATAAAAAGTGGAGAATAGAGAACAATAAAATACAAACACCATCCACCAATAACAACAAGATATGACCTGGGAAACCCAATACGAGAGAAACCCAGGAAACCCGATACGGGAGAAAACCCAGCTAGAAGGTGAGACTTCTCTGCTCTCTTTTCTTTGATATAGAAATGATGCAAGTACATAGAAAGATGCACTCTCCATGGAGTTTCCTTTGAATTGTGGCTTGTATAGATGCTACAAAATCTCTCCACTTCTATCATTTTGACAGAATACCACTCTTAGTTGTTTTTTCTCAGCGATGGATCAAGAAACAATGCAAAAGAATGGAACCCCTTCTCCTCCTAGTTGCCTAATATTTAACATAGCCCAATAGCCATCTAGGGGTAGGTTTTGACTTCCTTAACCCTCAATTGTGATAGGGTATTGGAACTTATAGAATATTCTTGAAATTACATACGTGGCTAGCCCTATATACATGCGTAACAAGGGTTGGTGTGGAATCCTCTTGTTCCATGGTGGTCAACATGGTAGGTCAAGTTGTGGGAGGAATAAATTTCGCATACGAGCTCTGATTGATTTGATTTTTGTACCGTTGGAAGGCTCTTGATGTGTAGAATATAATCAAAGGGTCTGAGCAATATTGGAAAAATTTTAACCCAAAAAACTTCCATTTGATGCCTCAAAATGGCCCTGGAAGGTTCTGAACACTAACTTTCTAAACTAGGACCTACCACTAAAATGGACCTGCAAGTTTATTCCTCCAATTTCTTTCGACTCTGAAATGATCGAGATAGATTCCAAAAAATATAATGATCCAATATAGATCATTCATCAACCACTTCCACTTCAAAAAGACCGTTCTACTTGTTGGCGCGTGCACACAGGCAGGTTCAAGACTCTAGGTTCAAGTTAGTTAGTCCGACAAAACCCTAGAGACACCGGCCCTTTCAGAATCACCTACATGCAAGAGAAGTATCACCCGAGGTATCTTTATGGGGAATGTAGGATACAAGATTTTGTAGCGGCGAAGGAAAGATTAGAAACCTGCTCTACCATACCAATATTTACTAAATTATACATGTACAGATTCATATATACAATTTAGGAGTTAAATATACAACCATGGGTACTATGCACTATTATATCATCAACAACATCAAAGATAACCAGATATTCTCATTAAATCCTTGGAGTAACATGTCTAAGAATACATTTATACACAAATTTCATGGATTAGCATCCCTAAGCATATATTTCTACAAAGATTTATTGTGGTTCACCCAACTCTGGCCTACATCCACAAAAGGTTGGCTTCTTTATTATATTCAATAATCTTGGTTGCACTTTGTGATATAATGGGTGTTAAATATACAATTATATTTACATCTAAAACTTCTTTATAATGTTCTTTAATATGAAACCCTCTCTTCCTCCCTCGACCTCACCAAATCCCCTCAACTTGTGGATCCTTGTTAAGCCCTAATATTGGCTCATTACCCCTTAATTGGGGC
>SNQJ01S0183077.1:0-19045 GCA_010110895.2 Picea sitchensis | reverse complement strand
TGTCATCAGTCTATGATCTGAGTATGGGAATGCCTACCTCAGAAGGGATACATATGATATTTTTCTGATGCTTGGATGTTTGCAGGTTTCCGATTAGATGCGCTCTTGGTTCTTGACACACACATGCAGCTTACAAAGTCTATAGACTATCACTGATTCCACTCTCAGAATTTGGGGGGCATTATGTTATCCACAATTTTGGTCATCGTGATGATGTTATGATGATGGAAAATCAATCTCTTCACTAAGAACACTTTCCTGAGAAAAGTTACATTTGTCTGCTTCCAGAAATTATACTTTTAAGGGATGTTCGCAGGCTACCTACATATCTGCCTGCGAGAATGCCTGATTCTCACAGGCTGCATTAAGATGAAGTGCGAGGGGTTCGCACTGTACCTAACTATCAGGGTGTGAACATCATCTAAAGGAAGGAAAACGGATAAAATCTTGAACCTTCTAGAAAGGAATCTTCTAGAAGCATGAATTGGCTTCGAATGGTTGTTCAGGTGCTGGCATTCCAGATATCTTGGGATCATTCCTATCCAAGTAACTAATCTATTTTCTTCTATATATTGAGGGGAATGCTTATGGAAAAGGTTAGAAGCAAGCTAGCAAGAGATTGATTGGAGAATTATTGAAAGCCTGTATGGAGGACTGATGCTACAGCAGCTAGAGACAATAGGAAGGTCATCAAAAGTGGTTGATTTTCTTCATGCATGAGCAAGTGTGTGTGTCAGAGATAGGAGTCATCGAAAGGAGACCTACGACATCAAGGCTCAGGTTGTAAGTTTCACTTTCAATTAATTTAATACAGTAATATGTCCCTTTTCCATAAAGATGATGTCACTTTATTACATAACTCCTTGATCATATGTATAGACTAGCTATTGAATATATTAATCTACCTTTACTTCGATTGGTTTGTACTCTTGTGAACTGAACGACACAAGAGCGTTGGAGAAAATCTGGGAACAACAAAGACTTAAGGAAAGCGTTCATAAGGTATGTCGATGATCCTTATCTCTTAGTTCATTCAATAGGATAGATCTAGGGAAAGTGTATTATTCTGTCCTGTTTTGTTCTAGATCCAGGTGGATCTAGGGAGATCGGTTTGTGTCCGCACTTACGGATTAATCCTGAAACAGTAACCTAGTCTAGTAGAGTATATTCCCAACACCTTATATTGTGTCCATTCCAATGTATTTTCCTCATCCTTTAGCCTTATATGACCCTTTCTCAATTCCGACACTAGTAAATTCCATCTAGATCCCTTGTTCCCTTTTAAATCCAAAGGATGAGTTATTCCACGCCCTTGAGACTAGATAGTGGTGAAATATATATCCTTTGCTTGATTTAAATAATAAATACCTTTTCCATACAATTGTGCTAGATCACCAGGAGGTAATAATACTATTTCAAATTTCTCCTCTATGACCGGGTTTAAAGGTCACATAGAGCGGGAACCCAAAGAATTGACTAAAATTTATAAAGTAGTTAAAATGTATAACTAACTAATCACTGGGGGTTAAGAACCACTCACGTGGACATCAAAGTTTGGAGTAGACTCTTCTTGTATATCCCTACTCCAATCTCTCACTCCAATATTATTCTTGTTGTCCTACACATAAAGAGAAGCATCACTGCAATCAAAGTAGTTATAGTGACTACATTTTAACCACCTACACTAACAAGGATCAATCAATTAATTGTTTAGTAATCATATGCATTCAGTTATAACAAAACAGATAAACAACACATAGTTGGGACGAGAAAGAAGAGAGATCTCATTAATTTCAACAACAAATAACATGGAATGATGTTACCTTATCCAAGATACACCACTGATTGGAAAGCATCATTTGGATTCCTCTACTCAGGCCAATGAATATATCTTCACCTCCCAAATTCTTGCTCCAAGAAGGTGACAAAAATAAAATGAGTCTCTTCCTCTCAACGAGTTAATGTGGGCAAGATGTTGGAAACACGGGTTTCTAGGAATGGGGAGATGGTCTTAAAAACTTAGGACAAATGGCTTGTAGATTTAAGAAGAATTTGAATATCATAAGGGTAATTTCCCTTTATCTTCCACCCAATGGATTTATTTATACCATCAAAATTTGGTTGGAGTAGTTAGGTATGATAAATATAAGGTAATTGACCTAGAAAACCTGTGAATTTTTCCCAAAAACACACATTTTGCGCATATTTATTTTTTGGGTACAATTTTAGTGCATACGCGAGTTGATGAAGGGAAAAAAACATATATAAAGTTGCATACACTCTTTTTCAGATCAATAGTAGCATATGGCTTTCCAAAGAGTGTTTTTTAAAGATTTTGAGGAGGAATTTTGGTCTGAAATTGAAGATGTATTTGGAGTTAGGGCCAACAAGTGCATCTATGCATATGGAGTGGAAAAATATGCTATAATAGATGAAACTTATTGTGTGAGGTCAGAATAGAATTTGATGGCTAGAATACATTATAACATACAGGAGGAAACAATGTAGTGGGCCCAAGAAAAGTTCACCAAATAGTGGACTAGAAAAATACCTGCAGAAGAATTCAAGTAGGAGATATCTCTCTTCTCGAGGCGGGCACACCCATGCTTAGGAGTGACGAAACCATGAACACCAAGTAAATTACACTAGGGATCCATGAATTATATATAAGTTGTGATCATGACCATTTTTTAAGGTATTTTTCCCCCGTGACCTTGGGTCAAGTCACAACAGAGCAAGACCGAATTCAGAAGACAGAACCAATCCCCATATATATCAATGCATACAAGAAATAAGAAGAGAGAGATAAATAAATAAGGGAAGGCCTAACACCTTAAATCCTCTGTTTGATGTCGATCCTCGCTCTTTCTTCTTGAAGCACTCCCAATCTCTTCTAGAACTAGCCTGCAATAGGAAACCAAGAATAGGCTTCTACAAGATAGTTATACATTCAAATATCATATATCATGCACATAGATTCAAATATATAGGAAATGAATTAGCATATGACATCACAATGAACCAATATACACACAATAGGAGGGAAAGAGAACTCATCTATTACCAACAATGTGAGAAAGGTAGTTACAACCTGATTCAACCTTCAATGCTAATTCAAATCCAACTTCCCTGGGTTCCTCCAAAGACCTTCAAGCATCAAGTCAAGCATTGAGTATCTTCCTTAGATAAATCAACAAGAATAGGAACACACTCTCTAGGTATAAAGAGAAGGAAGGAACACCAGAAAAGGAGTTTTCAGGTACGATATGCTACTCAAAGAATGAAGGGGTATAGGGAAGCTTGCTAAATATTTTCCAGCAAGATCCTGCTCCTCAATTATTACTCCTCATCCATTCCCCCAATGGTTCATTTATATAATATTTAATAGGTTAAGGAGGATGAATTCCATTTGGTACGGTCTTAGGAGGTTGGGAAATGATCCCACTCGAAAACCCCACCCAAAAATGTGGAATTATTTTATTTTTCACATTTTTTGAGGGAATCTATGGGATGTGAGCTAGCAAGGTGTAGATGTTTGCATGTTGCACAAAGGAAAAGTGAATATATAATCAAAATTCATGTTTTTAAGTGACTTTGATGAGGGAAGTTTGGATTTTGATTAGCAAGCTAGGGAAATGGGTTGGGCCATGTCAAAAATGCATAAATGTGGAAAGTTTTGCTATAACAAATGCCCCCTATTGTGTGAGGTCAGAAGGGAAAGTGATGGATGAAATGCATTATAAATATGAGAGGTGAGGATGCAATGAAATAATCCATGAAGGTTCCCAAGACAACTGATCCAAAAAAAAACCGTCAGTAAAAATTAAGTAAGAGTATTCTCTACCCTAAGTCGAGCATACCCATTCTTAGGAGTGAAGTATGCATGGCCACCAAAGAAAATACGATGTGGATTGATGGAATATATGAAAGTATGGCTAATTTCTGTGTCCATGAACAATACACAATGGAGCTATGTCTCAAAAAAAAAAAAAAAACATAGGATATACAGAACCAATGGAGTGAACAAACTGATCCTCTACAAGTACCAATGTCTATGGAGTGGTACAATATATGTCGGGTAGGAGGAAAACATATGCGATGCTTGTACTTCACTCGGAGTCTTCAAAACAATATGTTGTGGTATGATTCTACACTATGTGAATAGATGTGATGGGGCTGCACACACTGAGACATTGTTTGATTACCGATCATTGATGTATACCATTAACAAATGCGAGAAAACCCATCGATGATGATAATGGGTGTCAAGGTACCATGGTACAATCTAACAAGTGTGAATAAATGAGTTGACATCGAACACATGGTATAATATATCGAGTAGGGGACATTAATGTATTCCCACTATCAATAATGAGGGAACCTACCACTGATGACTACAAGGATCAAGGTACCAAATATGACTCTAGATCCCTATCAAGAGAAATATGTGATGAGGTCGATAGGAAGAGATTCGCTGGAAGGAAGGAATTAAATAATCCTCCATCGTCTAGCACGAGGGGTAGTAGAAGGCCAAATATTTGGAAGGACCTGGATGAAAATATTCTAAGGACCACACCGAGGTATGATTCTGATATGCACCATATGGAAATAGTGCATGACATGGACTCTCTGAATATCGTCCAATGATGAATACTACTAACAAAGATGATGAATCCACCAATGGGGTCAAATGGAAACCAAGGTACCACATGAATCCCTATATGTGATGATTATTGTTGATGTTGAACACAAGGGAAGCCAATCAGTTAATGGCCAATGATGGTTTGTCATCTGTTGAGCACATGGTCACCTATCAATAATGGAAATAGGCCCAGGGTGCTACTCTAGGTCATACTCTCAGAGTAATGTGTCAGAGTCAATAATAGAAAACCTACTAGCAAGAAGTCAATGGGGACCTTCTATACTAGCACGAGTGAGAGACATAGATACTTGTGATAATGAGATGGAATTGGCAGACTTAGGAAGGACAACTTGAAAGGACAAAGAGTTACTGTAGAATGGATGACTTAGGTTGAAATGTCCCTTGAACAAAAGCATGGCACATTATGTGACTTAGGTAGAAAGACTATAAATTGGGATACATTTGTGACACAGGAGGAATCAACAAACACTCCATATGGCTGGAATAATAACCAATTGGAGGAGATTATATTCAACAATGAGAAAAAGTCCCCTAAATCCATACTAAACCCAAAATACTGAGATAGTGACACGATATTGTGCTTTCTTCAAGGGTGATAAGACTGTTGCCATCAAAAGAGATAGACACTTTCCCCCCTCTTTTTGGTTTTTGGATTTTTTTTGTCTTTTTCATATTATTAAATCCTGAAAAAGAATAAAAGAATGCTATAGTACAATAGAGAAAACGAGTGTCGCGGGAAAGCAAACTAGTTCCAAAGCATAAGGAAAATACCTATGTTCAATGTAAGGAAGCATGTGTAGGATAAGGACACTTGGGGAATGTTTCCTGTAGGGTTTAGGTGTTGAGTCACAAAGGAATAAATTGCAAGGATGGAAACTAATAGGAATGCATAAGAAATTGGTTCATCAAGAGCAAGCTGAAGTCTACATTAGGCCTAAAATCTTGAGCAATTAACATTCAATGCAATTACAAATCAACACAGTGTGGAAGGACTTGAAGGTGAGTTAGCTAGAAAAAGATTGAGATAAATTCATGAGGCTTCAATAAAAATACATGGAAGGAATAAATAGGGCTTCCAAGCCTACGATAAAACTATAACACATGTGTAAAAAATGCTAGTGAGGTACTAACTAGGACACCCATGGAGATTTATGATATACCCTTCATAAGTGACCCCTTTAAGAAACTATAAAGGTATGATGTCACGAACGAATGGGTTTGACCCTACAAAAAATATGTGCTCGATATAGATAGATGCATTATGAAAGTGATATGAATCCTACACTTTATGCCAGTAAGGAATACAATACCTACTAGAGAGTCAGAAAAAATGTTGTTGTGAGCAACATATAATGTGGGGAGTCCTGAAGGAAATGGCCAGAACGATATTGAGTAAGAATAATGAGGTTCGAACACAATGTCATGGAGGGACTAAACATGACTCCCAAGCCTATTAAAACTTGCAGCATGAGCGCCAGAATGCAAGAAAGGATTCTAAACTAGGGCTCCCATGGAAGGTAGGCTCTACCATCAATGAACAACATTTTCAGCAGAGAGAAGGGGTTGTTTCGCAAGTTAATGGGATCAACCCTGGGTTAAGGAAATAATGTAAATTGATAATGAAACTATGAAGGTGTATGAGACCTACTCTAAATTCTAGTTATACGAAAACATCACCTTCCAAAGTCCTAAAAAAGAATCATTCAATCGATATAAAGACCAAAAGTACCCAAATAATGTTCTACAACCGGAAATGGAAACCATAACACTAAAATATACCTTGGCATTAGTTCAATTTATGGAAAAATAAGAAACTATGGAAAGTTTGTTTTGCAAAAAATTATATATATATAAGGAAATTTTACCATATTCCCATATCATTTTTACCATTTTAACTAAAATTAACCAAATTTGGAAAACCCTTGAAAATTCACTAGGATATTGTGGGATCTTGGAGCAACGAAAAAATGAACCAACTGGGCCAAGTAGGTGCTCAACCCTTTCTTTTCATTTTCATCCATTTCATTTTTAATTTTCATGAAAAATTTGAGGGTTAGCCCTCTCTTTTTCCTCATGATTTTGCGCATCCGTGGTTTTTATCAAAGGGGCCGGTGGATGTTCACATCTGGTAGAAACACCAGTCACAGATATCCATTCTTGTTATAGAAGGAGCCCACAGATTCCCAAAATCCTTAAAAAAAAATAAAGTCTAACTCTTTTTCTTGTGAATTTTGAGCGAGATGTTTGTTCATTGGAGGGAACATGAGCATGAGGAAGTTGATTATTTAGTGTTTGATGGTGATGATGCCAAGGAAGCACTCCGATAATGTGGCATGTATAATTTTTCCAAATTGGTGCAGGCAAGCTCAAAAGAGATTACTTCTGATGTCATGATTCCTCTTGGTGAAAAGATTCGGTACATAGGTAACCTTTATTTTATGTTATTTGATTTTTTTTTTTGGATTATAAATTATATATACATATGAATGGAAAAACATATTATGTTTGGTGAGATCCATAATATTAAAACATGTTCTTTAAATGTGTAGATAGAGCACCAGTGAGGCAAATAGGCCTTCCAAGACATATTCATCAAGGGAGAGAGGAGTCTAGGCCCAATGATGGTGCGACGAGGACATTATGGAGCGTGGGAAGGAACTTGGAGGCCTTGACAGACTCTATTTTGATGGCCATTATAGATGACCTTCCCGTAGGGATGCAACATCATGTAGTAGGAGTACCCTAGACATGGGTCCATTTGTTTCGGTGTTTAGCAAATGTCATACTTTTCTATGATAGAGTTCATTGGTCTCGGGCCAAGATTTTTATGTGCCGAGAGGACTATTTTGTATTTATAAACATTTGGGGCTAGTTTCCCAAATTTTATACTATGGATCTCTTTTTGGACACGTATATATATATATATTCTAATTGCAAATTATTAAAATATTTACATCTGTAAAATGTGTGTTCTTGTGTTATGAACACAACAAATTCCAATCTAAAACGTAATTAGCATATGTATATGTAACTAGATTAACACACCTAGGAGAATTCTCATAGGTAACAAGACTGGATCACGAATACGATATAGACCATTCAAATGCGACATAACCAACTGAGAATCCAAAAACACATGAAGGTGTTTATTACCATGTGACATAGTGTCTCACAAAATCTCGATGGCAATGCTATAATCAAACAACATTATTTATAGTTTCCCTAAGACAAATGCCTCTAATAGATACTAGTTAGTTAGTGGGTGAATAAATCACCCAGGAAACATACGCCAAGTTCTGATTGTGATGACTGGCAATGTTCGTGAATCCAAAATAGACTGACGAATCCCCTAACATTTTCCACACAATGAAGCACAACAGTGAAAACACAAGGAAAATGAAGAAACCTCTACAAACCTATATACAACAATAAACAATAATTACAAAAGAACTAGTACTCAAGCCGCCAGGATCAAGCATAGTAATTCTTAAGGTAGAGCCCATTTCTGGGCTCCAAAAACACATTTCCATAAGAATACACTAACTCATAAGACCCTTTTTCCAACACTCATCGCACGATGTATGGACCATGCCACATGGGGTTAAACTTGCCTGCCCCTAGGGAACCCTTGTCCCGGTTGTAGACTAACACAAGGTCTCCTTCAAAAAATATCCTTGGGAGGAAAAACTTGTTGTACTGATACTTGATTCATTTCTTATGCACTTCATTTTCTAAAGCTACATCTCGATGTTTCCCATCAATATGTTCACAACAAATGAGGCGTTATTCAAGTTTCATAGTTTCAAGTAAGTGTTTGAAAACTATTTTAAGAGAAGGAATTTCTCATTCAATGGGAAAAATTGCTTCTACTCCATAAACAAGTTGGAAATTTGAGAATCCTATTGCAGTTTTGACTGAGGTTCGGTAAGTCCACAATCCTAGATATAACATAAAATGCCAATTTGACCTGGTCGAGTTGATCGTCCTCTTCAATATAGTTTTAAAGGATTTGTTAACAACTTCGACTTGACCATTAGCTCGAGGATAGTAGGGAGACGAGTGATCCTGTCTAAAACCAAGTTTTGATGCTAACTCAAACATCATGCAGTTTTGGAAGTGACTTCCATGGTCAGTGAAAATCTCTCTCGAAACTCCAAACCTAGTGATGACCTGATTGAACAAAAAAAGTGTTGCGGTTTCGACATCATTAGCAAATGTTAGCATGGCTTCTGCCCATTTTATGGAGTAGTCAACAATCACTATAATGTATCAATGTCCCCTAGACAAGTATGGGTCGCTTGTCATGAAATATACCCCCCACTTGGTGAAGAGGATGAAAGAAATGACAAGAAACATTGGACCAGGGTGCACGTGCATCTTATTTGTAAATATTTGATAAGGATGACATTTCTTGACCACTTCTATGAAATACTTAAATATTGTAGGCCAGAAATAACTAGCACACAAAATATTATGGGTTGTTGCCAACCCGTGACTGCCACATGCTCCACCATGGTAGTCATTTAAAACAACCTCTACTTCCTCATGAGTGAGGCAATGACAAATAATTAAGTCTATCCCTCATCGATACAAAGTGTTGGATATATTGAGATAGTTCTTCTCTAGGTGATGAATCCATCGTCGCTCATCCCGTGAAAAATTCCAAGGGAACTTCAACGTCTGGATATATATAAGGATATATCCATACCAAGGATCAAGAAAAGATATGCAGAAGATATGCTCATCCCAGAAATAGTCAATTACTTCTCTCTC
This sequence comes from Picea sitchensis, assembly GCA_010110895.2. NCBI lineage: Eukaryota > Viridiplantae > Streptophyta > Pinopsida > Pinales > Pinaceae > Picea > Picea sitchensis. Next base: position 9,609 of record SNQJ01S0183077.1, on the reverse strand, counting down.
CTCATTCTCTACTGGGAACTCTGACATCAATTCAGAGAAGATTAAATATTTCTTGGATTTCACAAAAGAAAAATCCAAATCAAACTCTTGAAGAAAAAAAATCCACTTGTTATACTTCCCACCAATAATTTTCCATGTCAAGACATACTAAAAAGGATTAACGTCGAAGATGATGGTTGTCTTACACAACATAATGTAATGTTGAATCCGCTAAACAACATGAAATGATGCTAAGGTCAGTTTCTTAACGTGAGAGTACTTTAGTTCAGGACCCAATAAAGTGTGAATTAAGTAGTATATGACTTTCTCTTAGAGATGATCATCCTCTTGAACTAATACCATGCTAATTGACGATTCGATTGTTGGAAAATAGAACATGAAATCGCGATTATAATCCAGGGGACTCAATAACGGAGTCGAAACCAACGCTTTATTTAATGCATCGAATGAACGTTGTGTTGCCTTGTCCCAATAAAACAAAACCCCCTTTTTCAAAAGATGCATAAATACTTTCATAATATTATCATAGTTAGGTACAAAGTGTCGAAGGGAATTCACCTTTCCTTGTATACTTTGAAGATGAAAAATTGTGTGCGGGGGAGGCAACTGAGTGATTTCCTCCACTTTCAAAATTTCAACCATGATCCCTTTAGTTGAAACTATGAAACCCAACATATGTCCCAAAGTCACGTAAGAAATACATTTATGCAGATTTAACCAGATTTGATAGTAACGACATCTCTCGAAGAATCAACAGAGGTGTAACAAATGATCAACTCTCTTAAGAGAGTGAGCTGTGAGATCATCCAAATAAGTCTCCACTATATGCTTAAGGTCATGGAAAGAAAACATCATGGCTTGCTGAAAAGTGGTTCCATCATTTTTAATGCCAAAGGGAATCTTCTTATAAGCGAAGGTTCCCCAAGGAAAAATGAAAGTTGTCTTATGCTGGTCTTCCGGTCGAATTCAAATATGGATATACCCCAAAAAACCATCCATGAAAGAAAAAATATCACTCCCTGCACATTTGTCGAGAATCTAATTGATAGATGGCATAGGGAAGTTATCTTTTGGACAAGATTTATTCATGTCCCAAAAATCCATACACACTCGAATCATGCCCTATTTCTTATCGACCAAAACTGGATTTGACACCCATTATGTTAAAGACACTACATAAATAAAGCCAACTTTGAGTAGCTTCTCCACCTCAGCTTTAATTACCACTGTTTTCCTTGGATTCACTGGTCACAACATTTTTCGAACCGATTTCACATTCTCATAGGTTCGAATCTCATGTTGAACGATTCAAGAATCGATTCCATGATTTTCCTCATACGATCAAGCGAAAATATCTCAAAATTCCTTAAAAAGTATCATGTACTCACGAATTTTTTCTTGAGAGAACTCTGCCCCAATAAATAAATTTTCAACAACATCAGGGATCCAAGAAATGTTAATGGGAACAATTTCTGATATATTCACCATATTTCCTTCAATGTAAACACCATGCCTAGCCAAGGGATTTACCATCCGATCAACACTCCTACTCACGATTGACTTGAATTATCCATTTTCCACATGACTAATCTCAGGGAGGAAATATGATCTATGATGCATATCCTCCCATGGCCTCTCAGCTCCAGTCATTGCATTAATAATAGATTTTTCCGAGGGAAAGATGGTATCAATATAGTCCTAAGAATTTGAATAATTATGAGCCCAAGTAGGCTCTGGAAAAACATCATCCTCCTCCGTCAAAGAAGGAGTTTGATCCAATTCTGTAGTAGCTTGTTGTATAGCTTGATATACAACTTCTACTGTAGATAGTGGTATATCCATCCTGACATGTGTGCAAACTTCAACCAAATATGATGGTGAGGGTAACACCTATGGATCTCATATATATGATTCTTTTAAAGAAATGACTCTTGTAACGAGAGGCGAGGGACTCAAATTTCAGTAGCCGACCGAGGTGGCATAAATGTAGGACACTGGTGATGGAAAATTAAAGATACCCATAAGAGAAGGATACATACCAACACCGTTGCTCTCAGTTTCTGACTGAGATTTTTCAATCCACGAAACTATGGATCCTTGATTCACTGCAAAGATATAACAGTTAAAATCCATCTAATCTATGGTCACAATTATTTCCTCATGGGGAAAGCATAAAATTCTAAATACCGATGAGACGAAAACTGTCATTGCGTGAGTCCAACTCCTTCCCAATAACAAGTTATAGTTGAGCAGTGCATCAACTACTTCTACTTCTATAGAAACAGACTTTCCTCCTAACTGGACTCGAAAAGAGGAAATAATCCCATGTGGACTAAATGATCATTCGTCGAATGTGGTCAACAAAGTGGGAGAAGTTGCAAGTTCTAGAGAGTCGATAGATTTCCAACAGGAATAATACATGATGCACGTAGAAGGTCCCTCATAAAAAACGATCCTCTTGATGATGTGTTTTTGCATAAATGACATCAATTTGGAAGGAAACATGATAAGGAAGACAAGGCTTCACATCAGTAGTGTCAAAATTCATAGTGAGCAGGCTAGATGAATCCATTGCTATGATCACGGGTAACAACACGCTGTGTTGCATGGGGAAAATCTGAAGCACCTCAAGAGAAGACATTGCACACGGTGTTTGAGATAAATATTCAACAATAGAGTAGTTGGGTATGACTCTGGAATTAGGGTTGTGCAATTTTATTTTGTACACACCTTTCAATATGCGCGTCATCGTTTCTTTCTCATGTTTCTCTATGTCAAGAGGTCCCTAAGGATCAAAATATTTTCCTTTCCTTGTTGACTTTGGATGACTATAATCGCAAGACCTAGTTGAAAAATACACCTCCTATTGCTTCAAATTTGCATAATTAACCATGTTAACGAACGAGAAATATCAGTCTGGCAAAGGTGCATGAGAATTTCCCCCTTGCGGATTGGAAGTGGAAGATCCAACTTGCATGTTTTGTCCTAATGGAAATGGATTTTGCAATACATCAAGATGTTTTTGTTGTTGCAAATTTATCAAGCATTGGGTCTCTTCCATGTTGGGGTATTGATGAGTAAGGTGATCATCCCCACAAATCTTGCATGGGAACTTCACTTTTCTCTTTTCACCCTTTCCCCCCTCAACATTCTTGTTAGGATTTGTTTCGTTGCCCCCATCACCCTTCTTTCCTTTTCCTTTATTTTTAGATCCAGGTTGTTGAGGACCCTTATGAGTCTTAGATTGCACAATATATACATTTGAGGACAAGTTTGTGGTGGTGGTCGAGCCAGAGGCCGAACCAACCACAATTTGTTGAATTGACAACTACTGCATCTGGTTGGAGACCAGATATGTGACTTTTCTTTCATAGGAACCAATAATTCCATCAGCACGTGGTCCTAAATTTGTTTTCTCTAAGTTGAGGGTTGACCAAGGTGAGTTAGTCATAATCTCGTAGAGAATTCAAGATTGAGATTAAATCAATTCCAATTGATGTTCCCTGAAGATTGACTTCTCTTCTGAGAACACCCTTGAAGTGGTTACATACTTAGAAATTTAAAGAAGAAATGACTTCAAGAACCATTCTAAGAGAAATTCTGGTGGAACCATGGCTTTAATCAAGCTCTTCCATCTCCTCCATTCCCGGATATGATCGAAAACGTGTGTAGCATTGTCTTGTTCAAAGTTGTCCAAAAGCTCTGTATCGGCATTGTACCAGACAAGGAGTTGGAAGTGGTTGAGGAAAACCATGGCAAGGTTTCCAAACGTCGTGTACTTTGACCCTTCCAATTCTATATACCATTTCATAGTGACCCCAGTGAGGGTATGCTGGAATAGAAGTAACCAGATCAAATCATCATTCAAAGATTTGGATGAGAACCATAATCGAAACATCGTGACATGGTCCTATGGATCTTCACCACTTTTCCCTTCGAACTTTGGAATGCACAATGGTAGTTTGGTGGGAACCACATCCCATCTTGGGTCATGATGAATTAGGTCGTTCATCAACTTGGACAAGTCTGGAAAGTAGATATTTTCCAGAAAAGGTATCTTGGGTTGCGTCATTAACTAATTAGAATCTTGAAAAGAGCGTCTTGGATTTTAACTTGCACCAGGTTTCTAGTAAGAGTTTACCGATGGAAAAAATATTTGGGTTAAAACTTGTCGACTTTGGTTAAAGGAAGGATAGACTCCACCTATATGATTCTCGGATGGAAGAAAAGGGTTTCCCTCTATCAGACTTCTTTGTGAAGGAACTAGTCCTTGGATGGGGTTATACTGACTGAGAAAGGGGTTTCCCCCTGACGACATCCCTTGCAAAGGGAAGGACCCTTGCATGGGATTCCAATGAGGCTAGAAGGGGTTTCCCTCTGTCGACACTGGTGAAAGGGTTACTTGTAAATCCACCTTAAAATGTAAACATAGTGGAACTTGAAGGAATGCTAGTGACACCTATGGAAACGCCCCAGCCCCCGAATGGGTTAGGACCAAAATATGGGAAATCTACACTCCTAATGGATGAAAATGATGGAGGAATGTGACCTCCACCCCAAGGGATTGCTTGGTAGGGAATTGAAGAACTCCTTGCACCAATGTTAGAAACTTGGGATGTTGGTTGGGAACCAACCAATGCATTGAGCATTCCCATTGATGGAATATTGAACGAAAGAATTTGACATCGAAGACAATGACATAGCTCCACTTATGGAAGGAGAAGAACCGATGACCAACAGATCAGTGTTGTTGATCTATGTGGATATGGTGGAATTAACCACACTAGTAGTTATGTTAGACACACGAGGTGGAAAGATTCCACTGGTGACTATTGCCGAAGTGGGAGTTGTAAGGGCTCCTGACCCAGACACTTGAAAAGTGCCATCCATAGTGACGCAGTGAAGAGGGATATTATGAGTAAAATCCGATCTAGGAGGGGGAAATTGCACCACGGGTGATGATAAAGTTCCAATTAGCGGAGGGTTATAACATGGAGCATATTCTCCAGCTTCAAGATATTCAACTGTTACAACCTATGGTTTCGAGGCATTAATATATTAGGGCTCCATAGCTATGATTTTGACTGGACCAATCAACACAAAATCCTTAGTGGAGGTGGGGGAGATTTTTTTCTGATTTCCTCCTCAGGATAAATACCTTGAATCCTCCTCGATCTATGAGGTAGTTGGTCAACCACTTTGAGTTGTCAATTCTTAAGTGACCACATACACACCTATCTAAGAAATTCTATATCATGGATCACACCACCATAAAAGTATTGAAAGGAAACAAAAAGAAAAAAATGACCTTGCTAATATCCCGACTTAGGTGGATTAGGTCCTGAGATCACAACAGTCACAAGGTAGGCTAAGGAACTTTCGAATGAAGGACCATGTTGACTAAGTACTATGGACCAATCAATGAAGGAATGATAAATGGTTATCCTAACCTCAAATAACCAGCCTTATCTAGTGAAAGTAACCACGCTTCGTGAGGCACCCTCCAACAATACTGAAAAGGGTGATGCGAAATCCATCCTAGGTACCACAAAAAACCCTCGTAGTCACCTCTGAGATCCCTAGGAATGGACACTAAGGTCACCAAATCGTAGTCAATGTCCGGGGGGTACAATCGATAGTCGGGATCGAGAAGGGTAGCTAAGCCCAAAGCCTCTAAAGCACCACCTCTCACATATGTATGGGTACTAAAGAAACCCCCAATATACAATCTCTCTGCTACATTCACTTAATATCTAGAGGGTCTCTCCCCAGTTGTCCTTCACACGAACTCGTTTTTAGCTCTTGTGTTAGAATAAGCTCCCTACTATACTTATACGATAGATGGATTTGGGCTCTTCCTAGCTCAGAATCCTACGTTTTTTTTAGGGCCTTTGAGAATTTTACTCTCCAACCTAAACCATGGCCCTAGCCTATAACTAGTCTGTTCACCCTACAAAATGAAAGTTTCTGATAAATTTTATTAAGTGTTCATTTTATGGGGATTTTTTTACTCAAAAGGTACAGATGAAACTTATGTGATGTTTTGACCCACTCAGAGAAAACACTTTAAGAACTTAAAGAAAAATTTAAATGTGGTTTCTTCACTGAAAATAAGAAGTGCTAATCAACGCTTTAGAAAAACAAATTCTTTTCCTTTGTATTTTTGTAAATGAAAGAAAAATGCGTTTGAATGCATGCAAGATATTTAAAATATTGAGCATTGAAGCCCTAGAATGCTTTGTAAACAATCATGAAGAACAGAGAGAAAGAACTTGACACATTGATCTTATTTTCTTTTGAACAAGGATAAATTTAATTGAAGTAATTAACTATAAAAACAAACAGAAAGAATGCAGGCATGAGTACTAGCAAACAATTTCTTTTCTTGATAAATTTAAAGGAAAAGGAAACAAGGAAATACAAATAACAACCAAACAATTTTTTGTTTTTTCGTTAAAAGGAAATGAACATGCAACTAAGAAAGGAAAATTTTATTTTTCTTTTTAAAAATGAAAGGAGAAAGGAAAACGAGAAGAAAGGAAACAATAACTAACCACTTGAAAGGCAATCAATCTAGAAATCAACCCAGATATACAACTCATCTTTCAACTAACCTTAACCACCCTACAAACTGAAAGACAAGATTATAAGCAAGTAGGAACTTTTTAAGAAAAGTAAGAGTTTTCACAGGCTGTAACCAACAATTCAAAGTATCAACAGACTCAAGGGGCTCAGTAGACATTGAAAAACCAACCAATGCAAACCAATTATGAGCAAAAGACTCACAATTTCAGGCCAAATACACATGTCTACGAATGTGTTAACTACAACACGTGGATATCCATGGGTCATAGAGTTGAAAAACGTGGATGTCTACCCCTTACAGAAGGAAAAATCATGGATAAGTTAGTTACACTTGAGAAAATAAAAGTCAACCCAGAAGAGGGGCTTGCAAAACTTTTGGAAAAGTTTCTAACTGATAAAAACTATGAAAATAAAGTCCAGAAATAGGAAAAACTGTAAAAAACCTAAGAAAACAAAAGAAACCATAAAATTGACCCAAACTAGGAGAATCCCCAGTATGGTCACCAATTTTGTTTAAGGGATTTTTCCCTCGTGACCTTGGGTCAAGTCATAACAGAGAAAGACCGAATTCCAAAGACATAACCAATCCCCATATATATTAATGCATAAAAGAAAAAAACCACTTTTTATGATCCAAAAAAGGATCCAGAGAAGACTAAGGAAAACTCAGAACTCACAGAAGCAACTCAAGAAGCTCAGAATGGCCTCGGCAGATAGAGAAAAGGAAAAAATTCAAAATTCTCAAAACTCAATGAAAATGACATCATCACAAAGAGTGCATCACAAGATTTCAAACGACACAAACGACTCATCAAACAGAGTTACGGATCAAAAGATATTCACGGTCAAAGTTTGGTCAACCTAGCCTAGTTAGCAGGGGGATGAGTCAACATCCGTATTGTTGACGTCAACATCAGTACATATGACATAAAAATATGTACAACATACATGGCATGCGCAAGAGGTGACACATGGCATAATGACGTCAACATGACATAAACATGGTGACATGGAAACACTAGAGGCTACCATGTGTCACTCATATTTGGAATTTCTGGGTCATTTCGTAGACTAGTAAAATTGTGCCACATTGCAGTCCATACATCCACGTGGTAGTTTGTACAGTGACATGGCATGATATGTTGGCAGACCATACACTGACATGGTAGGGTGATTGTACATTGGTTGACGTGGACCAATGGTTGGTTGCCACGTGGCCCAATCACGGGCTACCACATGGTAGTGGGAAAATGCCCAATGACATCCCATGAACAAAAATTCAAAAAAAATTAAAAGTTGGTGGGTCTGCCAAATCTAGTGGGACCCCACAAAATATGGCAACCAACCATCATATCTAGAACACTGCTAAACTCGAAGGGAAAAACCATTTCAAATATATACATTAATACAACGAATACCCAAAAAGGGGAGGCCCGCAGGCTCGACCCCGAGACCTCCCCCTCTAACATTTATTGTAGGTTGCAGGGCACGAAAACTGAGACAAAGTTTTTCTTGGGCATGGGAGTGCCAGAGTCGGATCGAAGCATGGAGATAGTCATTTTTGGGTAATTCGACGCCACAAATTCAATGGCACTATCTGTTTTCTGATCTGAGAAAAACTTTTGTGGCTTGATTTCAGAATGAGGTATACTTATGTATTTTTCCAAATTCTTTGTTGAGTTAATAAAAAGGCCTACCCATTTGAGAGCAGGACCCAAAGACGTTGTCCACCAGGGATGAACTCTGTTATCAATTTTTTGTGTTCAGATTGATGCTTATGTCTCTTCATTATTGAGATTTTCCTTCTTTAATGGTGCACTTTAATTTATGCTCATTTAATGCAATTCTTTATAAGTCACTCGATGAAAAGATCCTAGATCATGTTGGTATCAGAGAAGTCATCTTTGACTTGAATTGTTGAGTGTGAATGATTACTAGGGAAAAGAATAAGCAGGGTGAAGGAAATATTAAGACTTTCAATCCCGAAGTTGGTCGTGCATCCCGAAGGAAGAAAATAACAGAGCAGGACAAGCATGATGAAGAGGAGAAAAAATTCCATATGGTATTTTATCGCATGTCATAAATGGTCGAACGAATGTATGGAAACTACGAGAAGAGGATGAAGAATAAAGGGAATAAAAAGGAAGCACATGCCGATGATGATTATTTGGTAAATAAAGGGGTTGGAGGAGACCCTCCTGAGCCTCCATCTTTTCCATCAAGTTCTAGTTCTTCTTCCTCTGAGCATTCTCATCATTCTAGCCATAAAGCCTCTTTTAAGAAACCATTATTAAAGCTTGATGTAAAATTTTCTTTACCTATGTTTAATGGAGATGCTAATCCTGAAAAAATAGATAATTGGATCTAACAGGTTGAAGTATATTGTCGTGTTCAACATATTGATGAAGAGGAAGTTAAAGTGCAACTGGATTCTCTTCGATTGGAAGGAAATGCTCTCGTATGGTGGGAGAGAAAACTTCAGGACATAATTAAGTGTGGTAATCTTCTTTCCTCATGGTCGGAATTTAAATCAGCGATAAGGAAGCAATTTTATCCATTGGGTTATTTACATAAAGCAATGATGGAATGGAAAATGTTAAGACAAAGTGTTTGCACCCAATTCGTCACTCGGTGAGCAAATAAAGGGTGCTTACATGCCCAGTTGGGTCTTGCTGAGCATGACAACTGTAGAGGAAAGTGTTAGAAAAAGAACAACAAAACTACAAACAAGAATTAAATTAAAACAAACTAAAACTATGAGCATATGGAAAAAGAAATAACAAACACAAAAGACCAATATCACCAATGTTTTTAGGCTGATCAATTGATTAAATCCAAAGCACAATGAAGAAAGGGAACTGTGGTTCCTTCTTCCTCCAAAGGAAGGCTCTTGAAGGCCTCACAAACTTGCTCTCCTTACAATAATAAAATGAGAATGATGGTGAAATAACTCCAAGCACATTCACTCAATGGAGAGGTGAATGGCTCAATGAAATGGTGCTAATGTGTTATTGTCAAGGAGTG
>SNQJ01S0183075.1:19222-30545 GCA_010110895.2 Picea sitchensis | reverse complement strand
ATAAAAAAAAAAAAAAAAAAAAGAACATGATAAAGGAGTTCACCCCCAACTAGGCTACACCTCCTTGAGCCTCCATCAATGGACTAGGCTCTCTGGGATTAGTTTTTCAAAGATTCTTTTACAAGATGCTTCTCAACTCCAACGGATTTACTGAATGTACCATTGGGTTCATAATACATAAAACCCCCAAAAATGACTAATAGAACTCTAAAACTGGACCATGGCTCATCTGGGCATGACCTCTTCTACATGTGGCCTTGATCTTCCTTATGGAAAAAACACTTGTAAAAGTCCTCAAATTCCTTTGAAACCTATCCCAATGTGTTCATAGCATAACAATTAGTCAAAAATGACTATTCAGTCACAGAAAACAGACTTGGGCTCGTCTGAGCATGGCCTCCTTCAATGGTGGCCCTAAGCTCCCTAGAGCTCCATAAAAATTCAAAGTAGAAAAACCTACAAATGAAGTCTCCAAATAGCTTTGAAAACTGTTCCAATGGATTCAAACCATCCAAAAACCCCTAGTTGGGATTTTTTAGCACCTCATTTGGCCAAAAAATGAAGAAGATAGGCCTCCTTCCATTTTCCTCCTTCAAGCTTGTTGTCTTTGGTTCGCCAATTCGCACCTCCTATGTGAGTAACCTGGCTTCTGGGCGTTTCCCGTGCCTAAACCCATCACATGCATGCATGCCCACAAAACACACAAATTTATCGCATCGTTAGCGAAACCAAGCCCTGAAAGGCGAAGGTGTTGGGTGCATGGGGGGCCATGTGGCCACGTTCCAACGCAAATTATGGCCTTCGTTGCATGATTGAACGTGAGATGGAAAAGTGGTGTGCGATGTGGGTAGCACCGTATTGTAGGCACACATGGATCGTGACAAGTTTCGGGTGCAAATGGTAGAGGATCATTTGAATAAAACTCGTGCCAACTCCGTGTAGTATAGGTCACATGCAGGAACGCATATGATCGGGGGCTGGGACTAAGCCCTAGCCCGGACCCTGCCCATAATACATAACTCATGACTTTAAATAAATTTAAACACATTTATATAATAAGTCATATGGTGTGGCGCATCGCTAGCTAGCCTTTTCCAAAGCATTGCATAGAGTGGGAGGTCCGGGGTTCGATCCCCAAGAACTCCACTAAACTTTTAATCAAACAAACCAAATCATGGTGCCACGTGGCATCCCATGTCTGGGCCACATGGCACCACCTGTTATAACCCTAATTTTCACCATACATGCTTACCTAGCATCAGACCATCTCAGATTCCTTATTTGCCAAAACACTGTTGAACAACTCTTCTTAAAAACCTCTTTTATAAAGGCCCACGTGCCCTACTCCATTACTGAACACGTGTACACGCTAGCTGACCCAAAACAACCTGCGTGTACCTACAAAAGCACGAACAAAGGAAAGTTGTCAACGAAACAAACAACTTTTGTTAAGTTAACTAAACCTTCCATCCATGCACGACCGAGGGTTCATCCAAATACCTAGCTTCTTCTAGCCTATAAAAGAAGGGTTAGGGGTCCCATTTGGAGGAGGAGAATCATAGTAAAGAAACTATACCCAATTGCATATTCCCTTTGTCCTAACCCTTTAGCCTTCCTTATGAAAAGAGAGAGATAGAGAAAAGAAGTTGGAGGACAGTTGAAGAGGAGCCCAAGACCAGGTTCACGGAGTAGTAGCCAACGTCGACATTGTAAGTTGATTTATTAAAGTTGGTAATAAAGAAGTATTTTTCCCGTCCCGCCATATGAGGTGTTCATATTTTATTGCATACATTTTTGAATCTCTAACCCATTAATATTTAGATCAAATGCATGTAGAGTTTGTTGTGTATCTTGTGTGAATGCAGGTCACCCGTAGAGGAGATCTACAGTCAAGGAGAAATCAAGTGTGAAGAAGGATCGATATCAAATGTCTGGAATAAGGTATGCTCACTTAACTATGTATTTTCTTGATAATAATGGGGATTAGGTCTCGGACGACGATAGAAAGTAGGATTCTTTAGGTCTTTTCTGCATGCATAATTTAACCCTAGATGCTAGTCCGTAGAGGGATTTCCCACTCACAACAGAATTGGCGACCATACTGGGGATATCTCTAGGGTTCCTAGGGATATTTTTGGGTATTTTTAAGAACTGGTTTCATTTTCCTGTTTTTAAAGTTTCTGCAAAAGTCTGAGCTAACAAAGATTTTGGTCTTCCATACTAGTTATCTATGTTTCTTTGCTTAACTATAAAAAAATATTTAAGACCCACAGAGGTACACGCAGCCTGTATAAGGTCTGGATGCATGTACCCGCACCCTGCATTCCCATATCCCGCGTGTACACGCTAGCTGAGAAAGTGACAGTTGCGTGTAAGATTCCAGAAATTTTCTTTTAAAGAGGCAGTATTCCTCTCCCCTGTCAGAATTTTTCCTTCTCAGGGATTTTCTGGAATTCTTTCTAGTCTTTGTTGTTTGCAGTCGAGCTTAGGTTTCACCTAGGATTGGTTTGTTCTATGAATTTTTCCTTGAGTTGGTTTCTTTTTTCTGTTAAAGTAGGTGTCTGAGTCTTCAAGAGATCCTGGTTCTCAGTATCAGTGGTCTCTGCCTGGGCTAGATTGTTTGTCTTTTTACCTAAGAGTTTCAGAGATACATGCGGCTTGTATAAGGCCAACATGTGTGTACATGCTTTCTGATGTTACACAGCTCGCGTGCACGCACTTGCTGTTGAACTCTCAGCGATGTGCTTGTGGAGGATTTTTTTTTTGAAGATAGGGAAGTAATCCTTTCCTTTGATAAGAGTTATACCTCTCCAGTTTTTGGATCTCTTTCATAGCAGTCAGTGACTTAGGTTTGTTCACATCGATAGCTTTCTTTTTCAATTAGAAGTTTTCCTCAAAATTTTGTTTTATAGGGTTTTTAGACAAGTGTGAGAGTCCTATTTTAAGTTGTTTGTGTGTTATTTTTAAAGTGACTCTTTGCGATCTACACTTAGGCCATAAGTTTTTCTTGGTTTTGACTTGTTGATATTTTTCCTTTTTGCCTTGTCAACATTCAAATAAAAAAAAAACTTTTATTTATTTGATTGATTGAAAAGTGTTGTTTTGCATTAGTAACTAGGGAAAAGTATTTGCTTTCATAATTTCTTGATAGTTTACTTAGATCATAAGTAGCTCGTAGTCAAGTGAAATCTTTCTTTGAGTGTGTTGTTCAAAGATCTTAGAAAAAAAATAAAATTGAAAAGTTGTTTAAAGAAAAGTTTTTTGTTTCCAACTTTCTGTTTATTTTTCCTTCATCTTTCAAACATCACTAGTTTCACTTTCATAACCTTTGATTTAAGGCAATCCATAAAAGTTAACGCTAAATCTAAAAATCATTAGACTTTTTATGTTTGTAGGGTCAACCAACTAGTTTAGGGTTAGGGCCTTGAATTAGGTTGGAGAGGAAACTCTTCAAGGCCATTAAAATCAAACATTGGAGTCTGAGTTAGGGAGTGTCAAAGTCTAGTATCGTGAAAGTTATCCGGGAGCCCCCTCTAACATAGGGGATAAACACGAGGTCGCGTGCGAGAAGGTAGCGGAGATAACCCCTCCAAAGTTGGACCAATCGTAGTGGAGAACATATATAGAGGGCTTGTCTTGGGATTCTGTCGATTGCATTTGCCACGAAGCTTTGTGGATCTCGAATCCTTTCGAGGTCCTCAGTTGTCTTCCGAACCACTTGCTTTCGATACCCTTGAAATTTTTCTTGCTCAATAGCCTGCTCATTGTGGTCTACTCGACTTTCGACTGTACTCGCTTGATGACTGTTCGCACGCTGGCAACCTAGTTGCCTATCTTTTTAGGGACATATACAAGTGACAGCGGGGGTATACTGCGGTACCTAGGACAGACATCAGGCCATGCTTTGCAGAGTATACCTAGAGGGTGCTTCCATGTTTGATTTTCACTTGCACCAGTAAGTTTCTCTAGTGTTGGTTGTTGTAACTGTTCTTCCAATTAGTTTAGTGTTTGCTTGTTTTATCTTGTAGGGAATTTTTAGTGTGTGTTGTTTTTTGAATGAGTAGACAGCCCTAAAGTGTCTTTGATCTTCTCACTCAGTGGAGGATCACAACCTCTGCCAGTTATGAAGGCTTCTTGGCCTATCACCAGTTACACTAGATCCACCCCCTCCACCACTAAGGCGAAAGCTAGACCAACAAGGCTCTTTTGAAGCGACCAGGTCACAAGAAATTGTGCTCGACCAACATCCGGAGGAATCGACCATTTTAGACCTTGGAGCAAAATATTTTGGTTTAGTTGAAACCTCAACCACTGATATTTCAACACCCATCATCGTACCGATTCATCCTTACGAGTGCCAGATAGTGTCGCACGCAGCAATGGAAACAAATGTTGTTATTCCTTCTGGGAATTCTTCAATTCCCACTACGGTTTTCACCACAGGAGAATTTCCACCTCCTGGCCCACCGTCACCGGTCTGAGCCACCATGGTCTCGACCACCTCTACCTCGCATAGTGGTCCGATCCTGTCTATGGTGTCGGCCACAACCCCTTTACCACCAAGTGCGACAGGCCCTCCGTTCTCATATGGGATGCCTAGCTCAGGTACAAGTCCTGTACTTTCCTACTCCACTTCACAGACTTTAGGTATGGGGGTAGGGAGCTCTAATGCTCCTCTACAAGGCCACATGGGGGCTACTTCTACTCCTTTTAACGCTTTCCCTTATGGGGGAGTTCATATACCTCCTTCGTCCCCTTCGCTCGGTGGCACGCACCAGCCATCCGTCAGGCCACCTGCACACCATAGTTTATTTGGAGCGGGGAGTCAAGGACCACCTTCGCATAATATGCCGGTAGGTTCAACACTTTCTTCTTTGTTCAGTGCATTTGGTAATAATGCCTTCTCGTCATCTACTTTCCTGACTGGGGAAACCCCAGTTTCGGACAACCTTTTCCTATGCCGGGTGTTATTCCTGCACAAGGGGCAAACCCAGGAACTTCTTCCGCATCAGGGCCTTGGAATTCTTCGTAGGGATCCATTCCTTCGTCAGGAATGCCGATATGGGGAAATTATTTCCACAGTCAATGGAATCCCAGACAAGGTACTATGCCTATCCCCATAGGATTGGCATGGGGAAACCCTTCCCAAAGTCCTCCGAATGTAATGCACGCCCATCCATCTACGTCCTATTTTGGGAATCAGCCGATTATGTCTCCCCACATGAAAAATCCATACACTGGGCATGGCCATGGTTTTTACCAGAACCCAGGCCAACAACCGAACTTTTCCTGGAAACCTAGTGTCAGTCAAACTCTAGGCCTCTTTTTCCTAGGTTATCACCAACAACCCAAACTACCTTTCCTGACAACCTTGCATTTGCCAGACTTGACAAGGTTGTTGAATGACCCTATCTGTCATGATCCACGTTGACCTCTTATGTCGACAAAGTTTCCTTCAAACATACCAAAGTTCGAAGCCAAGCCTAACGAAGATCCAAGCGATCATGTGACTACCTTCCACCTTTGCTGCTCATCTAACTCGTTGAAAGATGACTCTGTATAGTTGCGATTGTTTCAACGTACTCTCATTAGGAGTGCCGCGAAATGGTACATTGAGCTTGACCGCTCAAGATACTCTTCCTTCGGCGAATTGGCAATGGCCTTCCTAAACTATTTCCAGTTACCTGTGACATACGACGCTGGCATAGAATTGTTGGCCAATTTCACACAGACAAAAGCAAACCATATCTCTGATCACATCTGAGAATGGAGACATCGGAAGATTTTAATTAAGGTGTCAGTCCCACCAGCATTCTTGCTCGAGTGGTTCCTTAAGTCTTTGGTCCCGGAGTTATCCAAAGACGTCGCAACTTCAGGAATGTTCTTCGAAGAAGACGCCATCATGAGAGCTCAACAACTTGAGCTCATCTATTCTCAGTCTGGTTTATTATACGAGATCTTTCCAGATGTGCCATGCTCAATACTTGATAAAACCAGACAAAGAGCTGGACCACATGCCGATGGTATTGTTGGTTCAGCACAAACAAATCCCGCTGAGCAACTAATGAAGCAGTTGCAACAATTGTCTATAAAACACACAACAGCCAGCCAAACTATTGTTTTGGCTGCTCCCCCTACTAAAACGTCAGATGTACACACAGTGAAATCAACAAATCCAAAGGCCACCCAGCAGCCTGAAGGAAAGAAAAAACAACGAAAGAAGGGTAAGGGGGATAAGAAACCCACTGATAATGCTAGTGGGAGCAACACCAAGAAATGAAAGGCGAGGTATCTGTGAAACCTGTGTGCGGAAGACCACCCGACCCACTTATGTCCCCGGCTTGCAGAGGCCCAAACGTTTGTGACACAACAACAACCTGTTGTGTTAACAAATCCATTTCAACATGGAAAAAACCTAACCCAAGCCTCTACAAGTGAGAAAGGGGATAGTCAAGGACCCTCTTCATCTTCAAACAATCCTACATCCACGAATGTATATATGATGAAGGGTGATGCTTTCATATCCACTAGAACGCATGACTATAGTAAACCAAGAACTTCTAAGAGGGGTAAAGAAGTCGAACTCCCATCTCTTCCTCTACAGATTGAGAATAATTTGGGTGAAACAATGACACACATCCCAAAAGGTGCGTTCAAAAATGCTTCTCACAACCCAAATGCAAGGGCCACCCAGAACTATTATGTGGTGGAAGATTTGTCTCAAACCCCTTGTGCGATGTCTTCTTTGGAGGTCCTCCATAGCTGCCCTTCCTAGAGGAAATCTTTGTTAACTGCTCTAGGATCTACCAATATTTGTAATCCGCATACCATCATGCTAGATACAACCGACTTAAAACCCCGTCTGCCTTACCATGTAGTGTTTTAGATAGTAGTGGCTCACCCCACAAAAAAATTTACTCGAAATATTTTTCGCACGGTGGTTGATGAGGGTGCCTCAACATGTGTTATGTCATTGGCATGTTGGAAGGCCATTGGCCAGCCTGTTTTGTCTCCATCGCCTACTCTTCTCATTGCTTTCGACGGTCGTTCGTTTCGACCACATGGGATCATTCCCTCTTTTCCCATGCAATTGGGAGGGAAGAGCATGTGCATTGAGGTAGAGGTAGTCGACGTGTCCCTCGACTACAATATTTTGTTAGGAAGGATTTGGACTTATGCCATGCAAGCAGTGGTTGCTACAATTTTCCGGGTCTTGTTGTTTCCACACGAGGACCGGATTGTGACCATTGATCAATTGTCTTTCTCCAAATCTGACCCTTCATTGGGGGTGTCTGTGGTCCCGATGATTGATAATCCTCAACCAGGTGTAGTCAACGTAGGGGTTGGTTTGTTCCCATCTTTGATGGGTACCTTCGATTACCCGCCCCCTCAAGGCGATGTCAAGTTCATATTCGACCACCATAAGTTTGAGATTTTCCAAGTTTCGTTGTTTCGCACGACTTACTTCACCGATCTGTGGATACTTCCTTCCCCATCAGCCACGATGGAGGGGATAGGGCATCCGAGCATGTCCATGCCCTTGTCCATAGCTAAAGTAGCATACTCTTTAGTCCAGCAAGCTTCAACCAACCCAAATCCAACTCTTGCACAAGAGTTCGATCCACTTCTAGATCCGATTTGGGCTCAAGTTTCTCTCGCTAACACCAATTCGTTAGACTTAGTATTTCCCTCTGACAAAGAAGTAATTGAAGCAATGACTAGTACAGAAAAACCCTAGGATGATATTCATCACAAATCATTCTTTCTCCCAGAGTTAAGAAAAATCGAGGCTGGAGAATTCACCTTGACTATGATTGGAGATAGGTTTTGTCCTATTAATCCCTTAGCTACACATGAGGTCTATGTTGAGGGTAATATGGAAACCATCGTGGAAACCATACCGATCAATATCTCCAGAACCCTTGGCATCATGGAGAATGTTTTCATCAGAGCTGAGTGCTCCCCCAGAGAGATTCAAACCTACACAGATCTATTTAAATAATTCTGTGACGCTTTTTCCTGGTCTTACGAGGAGATGCCAGGCATCGATCCAAAAATAGTCGAACATGAAATCACAACTTATCAATATGCCAAGCCTATCTGACAGAATCTTCGTCCAGTTAACCCCAGGAAAGCAGCATCCATTAAGGTTGAAGTTGAGAAACTGCTAGAAGCCGATTTTATCTATCCTATCCATTTGACCCAATGGGTGTCAAACCCCGTGCCGGCCAATAAAAAACAAGGCACGATTTGTGTATGTGCAGACTTCCGTGATTTGAACAAGGCCTGTCCCAAAGATAATTTTCCCACACCATTCATCGATCATATAATTGATGAATGTGCGGGTTGCGAGAACTTCTCTTTCATGGACGGATTTTCGGGATATAACCAAGTACAAATCAAACCCGAAGACCAGCACAAAACGACATTCATCTATCCCTGGGGTACATTCACATATCGTAAGATGCCTTTTGGTCTCAAAAATGCTGGAGCGACCTTTCAATGGGCCATGTCTTTTGCTTTCCATGACCTTAAGCACATAGTCGAGGCCTATTTAGATGATTTAGCATCTCGATCTCGCAAGAGAATGGATCATCCCACACACCTCTGACTTATCTTTGAGCATTGTCGCTACTTCTGGATTCACTTGAATCCAAACAAGTGTAGCCTTTGCGTAACATCAGGATGTTTGTTAGGTTTCATAGTGTCAACAACAGGGATCATGGTTGACCCTCTCAAGGTTGAGGCAATAATCCAATTGTCACCCCCATGCACAATCCTTCAACTTCAGAGTCTACAGGGAAATGAAATTTTTTTAAGATGCTTCATAGCCAACTATGTCGATATCACCAAGGGATTTATGCACTTACTAAAGAAAGACGTTACTTTTTATTGGGACGATGTCGCTCAACGCTCTTTCACGACATTGAAACATGCCCTCACCACTACCCCTCTACTCTGACCACCTAACTATAACAAGTATTTCTTATTATATTTGGCTGCAACAGAGTCAACCATTAGCATGGTCTTATTTCAGGAAGATGACTTGTTCTCAGAATATGTGATCTATTACCTGAGCCGAGGTCTCGTAGGACTGGAACTCAATTATTCTCATATCGAAAAACTTGTGTTGGCAATAGTCCATGCTGTTCAATGGTTCCGTCATTATGTTCTGTTTCGCAAGACCACCATCATTGTTGTCGTGAATCCATTCCAATATATGTTGACACGACGGGTAATAGGCAGAAATATCAGTAGATGGATAGTCATCCTCCAGGAGTTTGACATAGATTTCATTTCAGTGAAATCCAAAAATTCACTGGTCTTTGCAGAACTTATTTCGGAACTTCCGGTTGAGTCAGGTGATGTTGTGCCTGAAGAATTTCCTATCATAGGAGATATGTTTTTGATCACATCTTCAGATCCCCGATACAGATATATACTTATCTATATCCAGACTTTGAAGTGCCCCACCTCTGCTTCTTGTGATGAGCATCATCGTATACGCCATCAGGATAAGAATTATCTCATAATCAATGATACATTGTATCAGAGAGGTGTAGACTGCATCCTGCACCGATGTCTCACTCACGAAGAAGCAGTTATCATAATTAACGATTTTCATACCAGATCTTGTTGCAGTCATTTGTCTAGGTTGGCAACAACCCAAAATATTCTACGAGCATGTTACTTCTAGCTGACACTAATCAAATATTGTATCAAATCGGTCAAGAAGTGCCACCCATGCCAGATCTTCTCTCAAAAGATAAGGGCACATCCCGCTCCTATGTTTCATGTCATCACAGTTGATCCCTTCACCAAGTGGGGAATTGATTACACTACTTGCAACCCCCCTTCAGCAAGGGGGCACCATTACATCTCTGTAGCCATAGACTACTTCACGAAGTGGGTCGAATGTATGCCAACGTTTAAAGATGATGGGGATATTGGAGCTCTCTTTTTATTCAACCAGATAATAGAAAGGTTCAGTGTCCCAAGGGAGATTGTCACTGACCATGGAAGTCACTTTCAGAACTATATGATGACCAAGTTAACATCAAAGCTTGAGTTACAATAAGAAAATTCATCACCCTACTACCCCCAAGAAAATGGTCAGGTGGAAGTTGTAAATAAATATCTCAAGACCATCCTACAACGAACGATCAAATTAGCCAAGTCAAATTGGCATTTGATGTTATACTCGGTGTTATGGGCTTACCAAACATCTATTAAGACTGCAACCAATTTCTCATATTTTCAACTCCTTTACGGGTTGGAATCAGTCTTGCCTATCGAATGTTAGATCCCGTCCCTAAAGTTGGCAGTATAATTATTTCCAAACACTTCTCCACTTGAAGAGTGGTTATTATACCTGGAGCAGGTCAATGAGCAGTGTTGTGATGCAGCCCTGGGCAATGAGGCTCACAAACATAAAGTCAAGTGTCAGTATGATAGGTCCATTCATCCTCGGATTTTCACTAAAGGCGACCTTGTCTTGGTCTATGATCAAGCTAAGGACCCCCTAGGGGCAGGAAAATTCAAACCCATGTGGTTCGGACCTTTCATCATAAAGGAGGTTCTAAAAAAAGGTGCTTATCGTCTGGTTTATTTTGAAGGGAATGCTTTGGCAGAGCCTAGAAATGGACTCTACCTCAAGAAGTATTACTCATAGGCAGGTCACCATGGGTAACTTTTTGTAACATATGTATAGTCTTTGTACTATTACTTTCTAGTTTTTTTTAGTGTTATGGATGTGTCATTTTGATGTATCTTTCGTCACTGTGGCAGATGTCAAGTGAACCTGAGGTGTTCATTGGGTATGCAGACGGTGCTATCCAGCACACTCAGAGGCTTTCCTTCGCAGCTTGGGTAATTTTTACACCTCAAGGCCAGTTATTATCTTTCGGGGATATATACTTAGGGGACACCACAAACAATGTCGTCGAGTACAGTGCAGTTATTGAGTTGCTTTGTGACGCTCTTTCATTTGGTATCTCTCCTCTCTGGGTATATCTCGACACTCAACTAGTTGTGTCTCAGTTAAATAGAGTCTATCGTGTTCATGATCCGACTTTACATCGACAATTCCTTAGGGTATGCCTCTTAGAACAAAGATTTGATTATATTACATATTTTCATGTTCCTAGGAGATTAAATCAAATTACAGATACTCTAGCTAGTCAAATTTTAGATTGGCATCTTGCACACATATGAAAAGACATACACATAAACATGTAAATACATTTTTTGCAAAAATGATCCATAAGCCACAAAAAGACATAAAAATCCATATATAACATCATAGTCACCAGAGTACATAGAT
>SNQJ01S0183075.1:0-19212 GCA_010110895.2 Picea sitchensis | reverse complement strand
AGTCAAAAAATATATGTCCTCGGTCGTGGGCACCAGTGACTGCCCCTCTAACATGAATGCCTCTGCATCCAGATGCCAATAGTCAACCAAGGCATTCAATAGCCTAGGTTGTGCCCGCATAAAAGGACATAAGAAGAACTTGAGCAATCCACATTGCATCAAGGCAACCATAGCATTGGGGTCTTCCCTGACCAACTCACTTATCTCCTCATGCTCTCTTTCTCTCCAGTGGACATACATCCTGCAAAACATCAAGGTTCAGGAGGTTTAATCCTTGTTTTTAAGATTTTTTCTTTCAGTAAGGGGGTCCACGTGGGCTGTAATGCTGACAGTCGTGTGTACACGCGTGCATAGTTTACTCTGCTTGAATGTACATGTGACTTGTCCTGAGACAACCCGTGTGGACCTAGGGCTAACCTTTTAAAGGTCAATGCCCCCCTAAAAAATGGAACCCAATGCAAAAGTAAAGACTTAAAATGCAATATAAGAGAGTTTGTACTTACTTTGTCTAGACAGATGGTCGTTTCGTCCACTGTAGCTCTCAAAATCACCACTTTTATCAAAGGGGGTGTTTTGGCTCCATAGTCAATTTCCAAATCAACAATGGTGATAATGAGTTGTCAGCTTCTATTTATAGACTTTTTGGCCTCTTTTTGTCACTTTTTTGGCCCCCCTTATCATTTTCTTTAAAACAAAAACCATTTAGAGTGATTCAGGAGTTGCATTGGAGGGGTATGTTTGGGTATCGGGACATTTTTTGGAGTTTTAGGTAACTTTTGACGGTCCATGGAAAAATCTCATATAATCAGATGATTAGCTTGAGCATATAGGTTAGATTTATACCCTTATTTTTGTATCTTGTTGTCTTTATCCTTTTTCCATAGGACCGATCCCATCAGGTTGTGGCACGGAACCATCATTGCTTCTTTAGAAGTGTCGCAAGTTGGTGGTAGAGCTTACCGGGACATGGATTCCCTAGGTAGATCCTGGTTGGATTATGGTGTCCATGTTGTCTCTAATAACTGTAGGCTCGAGAGTCCTTGTTGTTTTTCCTAATTACGAGTTTGAGCCTCATTTGCATGATTCCTTTTCACTCTTGACCTCACCCTCAAGACTCCCAAAAGATATAACGGGTCTTCTTTTAAGCCCTTTTTAGACCATCTAAACATGAAAAGATTGTTGAGCGATCTTGTGGCCTTTCATGCTCATTAAACTAAAATTTGAAGTCACGTCTGTCCGGCGGTAGTTTACCCCTTTTTCGGTCCAGACGATCAACTGTACGAACAAAGGTATACTCTATGGAACTTCAGTTCTCTAGAAGAGTACTCTCAGGTATCATTTTAACCCTTTTTTGGGTCGGGGAGACTAAAGGAACCCCCACGGAGTCCATAGTTAAGTTCTTTTTAGACTCCCTAAAATTGAAAAGATCGTCGAGTGACCTTATTCTCTCACATTCATTAAACTGGTCTAGAAGAACATTCCTAATGGAGTCCATAGTTAAGCTTTTTTTAGACTCCTTAAAAATGAAAAAATGGTCGAGTGATCTTGTCTTTATCACACTCGTTAAAATGGTTTTGAATAGACATCTTTTTGGTGCTAGTTTCCCCCTTTTTTCGAACTGACTAGACTACCTTCAAAAAGGGTACCCCTATGGAGTCTCCTTTTATGTTTTTTCAGACTCTCTAAATATGAAAAACTGTCAAGCTTACCTTCTCTGGGCTCATTCAACTTACATTGAAGGATGTTACCATTGTGTATTTTATTAATCACATTTTCATACCCACATCTTTAGCCTAATGTTGGCTCCATGTTGCTCTCAACTGAACCATCTGAAGCATGCCTCATACACAAGCCCTATAGCACTTTGCCTCTGCATCTTGACACCTTTGGCCCCTGGAGGATTTTTCTCGAGTGTCCTTTTCTTTCATATGTCCCTTTTCCCTAAGAATCCCTGTGTTCCGTGCGCTTGTAACTAGTATGTTTGTGACACTCGATCCTCCTTTGTAATGTAACATTATTTTATTCTTTTTTCCGAAAAAAAAAAAAAAATCAAATATACCCCAAAAAGAGGAAGGGAAAAGTATTTTATTTATTAGCAGCACAATAAGTCGCCCTTGGATAAAGCACATTTGTTTGTTTGTTCGTCAAACTATGGGATTTAATACGACCTTAGGAAGTTTTTCTCATTACATAGAGTTGTGTCCTCCTCCGTTTGGTTATTCTTCCAAACATATGGAGAGTTTGTGTTGCCTCTTGCCTCGTAAAGTTATGATTAATGCCATGTTGCTTGAGTCTCATCATTTGTCGTGTTGTTGTCCAAGGGAATTTTTTATCAATCCTAATTTAGCCCCTATGCATTTTGTCTCTTGCCCTCATACCCAGCCATCCTGAACGTCCAATCAAGTCTTTGTTCGAAATCAATGAAGCCTTCAGTCTGATCCAAGATTCTTTAGTCCATGATCGACGAGCCGTCGAAGACCTATGGGTAGTGAAGTCATACACTCATATTACACTCCTACCCAAGTTTTGAAGATTTTGAAGTTGTTTCTCGAGCTCTGAAGACCTCATCTCCAGCCATCTGGCCTTATCAACTTCTGAGAAGATGGATACTCTACATGTATATCTTTTTTATTTCAAGATGTATCTTTGTTGTGTATTGTTCACGGCTACACTTTATATAAGTTATATGACATGGATCTACAGTGTATTTGATTGGTAGCCATGATTCTATTTTATCCCGAGCATGGGTATGTCCGCCTCAGTGAGACAATTGTTATTTTACAGATGACACCTCCCGATTCCTGGTCCCTGGGCTCACTTGTTCGGCACATCGGTGAATATTGTTAATGTATTTCGACCATCAGATGCTCTTCTGACCTCACACATTAGGGGGAAGCTGTTATAACCCTAATTTTCACTAGACATGCTTACCTAGCATCAGGCCATCTCAGATTCCTTCTTTGCCAAAACACTGATGAACTACTCTTCTTGAAAACCTCTTTTATAAAGGCCCATGTGCCCTACTCCATTATTGAACGCGTGTACACGCTAGCTGACCCAAAACAACCCACATGTACCTACAAAAGCATGAAAAAAGGAAAGTTGCCGATGGAACACACAACTTTGGGTAAGTTAACTAAACCTTCCAGCCATGCACGGTGGAGGGTTCATCCAAATACCTAGCTTCTTCTAGCCTATAAAAGAAGGGTTAGGGGTACCATTTGGAGGAGGAGAATCATAGTAAATAAACTATACCCAATTTCATATTCCCTTTGTCCCAACCCTTTAGCCTTCCTTGTGCAAAGAGAGAGATAGAGCAAAGATGTTGGAGGACAGTTAAAGAGGATCCCAAGACCAGGTTTGCAGAGCAGTAGCTAGCGTCGACATTGTAAGTTTATTTATTAAAGTTGGTAATAAAGAAGTATTTTTCCCGTCCCTCCATATGAGGTGTTCATAGTTTATTGCATACATATTTGAATCTCTAACCCATTAATATTTAGATTAAATGCATGTAGAGTTTGTTGTGTATCTTGTGTGAATGCAGGTCACCCGTAGAGGAGAGCTATAGTCAAGGATAAATCAAGTGTGAAGAAGGATCGATATCAAACGTTCGAAATAAGGTACGCTCACTTAAATATGTATTTGCTTAATAATAATGAGGATTAGGTCTGGGACGACGATAGAAAATAGGATTCTTTAGGTCTTTTCTGCATGCATAATTTAACCCTAGATGCTAGTCCGTAGAGGGATTTCACACTCACAACACCACCCCATTGGCCAATAAAATGCCATGTATCGCAAAATGATTTACCCACGTGTCTTGTCAATCGAATTCAAACTCATCTCCTGCGATGTTAGCTTTCCACGTGTGAGGTATGACCCTTCCACATCATCACCTGTACGGACTGTACAAACTATACAGTCAACAAATTTTTGCTTGTTTGGAAAATCAAATAGAATGTGATATCTCACTCATCCGATGTCCGTCTGACCCCAATCAAAGTGTGTTGGGTTCATGATGACAAGGCCTATGCTCCTATTTGTTTTGAAGCGATTATGGACACTTTGAGTTTTGGGCTAAAATTTGACCCCTGGTCCAGATTTTGATCATGCCTTGTCTGGGTTCATGTGACTTATTATGCCCCATACCTCTTCTTCTGAGATGCTTCTGTATAATTTATCATTCTCTTATGGTGGAATTAGAGTAGGAATATTACTAAGTATGCTTTCAAAGGCATCTAGATCTACTATGTTTTCTTCTCTATACAATTTTTCAAAGTGTCTGAAGGCCTCTTCTTTGATTATTTTTTTGGTCTGAGATTTCTTCCCCAATCCCATATGTGATAGTTGCGACTTTGTTTCCCCATAACCTTGCTTTAGTTTGGAAATGGAAGAATTTAGTGTTCCTATCTCCTTCATGTAGCCATAAGCTTATTGATTTGAGTCTCCAATGTTCTTATTATGATTTGAGGGATTTTTGGATGGATTGGAAGGTCTTATTTTGTTATTATAAAGATTCTTGGGTTATAGGTTCAAATTATAACTTTTCCCTAATCTTCTTCATTTTTTGCATTGATTTTGTTTTCTCTTTTTCAAGTTGATTGGGTTTGGATTTGACCCAAAACTTAAGGGATTATTTAAATAATTTAAAGTTTCTTCTTCCAAATCACAACAGGGGAACTTGGAACCTATTGGTTCTAGGTGGAGGGAATGAGGGGAATGGAGGAGGGGTCAAGGAGACAAAGGGGGTTGACACAGAAAGGGATAGGGCCAAGGTTTATGGGGTCAAAAATCAGCAAATAAATAGGATGATGATTAGATCCTGACCAAGGGAGGATTCATAAAGAGGGGCTAAAGGAATATTCCAAAAGGGATTCATTTAGAAGAAATCTATCGATTCTAGCGACTATAAATCTAGGACCCACCCTTTTGTTAGACCATGTATAAATATATTTGGAAGGATTGATGTAAAGCACATCAAAAGAGGATATGAAGTCTCTCACTAGTTCCCTGTTGGATTCATGAACCAGGATTCCCCCTTTCTTTTCTCTACTAACCAAAATTGTGTTAAAATCCCTTGTTAAAATGAATTTCAAGTTCCTTGTTTCCCCTGGGATATTTAAAGGTGAATTCCATCCTTGCTATTTTTCTTGAGGAGTGCAGGGAATATATACATTTATGATATAAAAATACATACCCGAGGAGAGATGAAACAATTGAGTTAAGAGCTAGTGAGGAGACTCCTACCAACTCTCCAATCTGAAGAAAAGGGGTCCCATATGGTACAACTATCACCAGAAGCCCTTGTTATCGCACAATTTGTACTTTCCCAAATCCCAAGGCAAGTGAGGCAAGAATGACGTAACAAGGGGGTGACCTATCACTATCACCTTAATATGAAACCCCTTTCTATTTAGCAGTATATCATTATTACCCCAGGGGAGATGTCCCCAATGACCTAAAGCGATGATGTGACGTCAAAGCCCTTCCTCACAACCCACAGGTTGGAAGGTCCACATCAATGCACAATATATTCTCCTTTATCGTGGCCCGAAGAACTCTAATGTTCCTCTATTTCCCTATCGGGAAATCTGCACCCACAGTAATTCTCATGGGATCCCCCTTTTTTTTACACTTAGGAGATCAGAATTCACAACTTCATGAATCCAGGGGTCAGACATTAGTCTCTCTAATCCCCGAGACTCGACAATAGTCAACGCTGACCTTTCCTTCTCCTATCGGGATTTTCCCTATCGTGATTTCGACACTCGCGATGTCAAGCAACTTGTTTTTCTGACTCCCGAACCCCGATTTGTCGAAAGTCCGACGTGATCGCGAGTTTGAATTTTCAATGGCCCATCACCTCTATCAGGATTTCAGACTTCGCGGTATTGTGAATCTTGATGCAATGTTTTCGGCACTTCAACCAGTGAAACTTCGAAACTCGTGCCACCTGTCTACTCCTCTGACTCATGTGGTCCCACACTGTTCCTTTAGTTGTCAGGATATCGCGTTTTGCGATTTTGCAATTCCTATTGCCATGTTCATGGGACTTCCACCCATGAAACCGCGATACACTATTCCACGTGTGAATCCGACGGTCCTTGCGACTCGAATCTACGGTCCTGCTCCTCATGAGCTTTGAAACCTTTGGGAATACTTCATCGTATCTCTCATGCTCCTCTGTGAGATCTAACGGCTCATAGGATGTCGCGAATCCTCCTTGGAGAATACCGACCGTCCGACTTTGCTTGGCGATTTCTGCAAATGACCAAGTGTTCCTCCGCGTAACTCCTCCACCTATACGCAAACTTGCAATGTTTTCTAAACACTCCATGGCACAAACTTTGTGTCCTTCTCCTTGGTGATTACTCAAAGTTCCTATACGTCTGGAGCTTTCTCCAACTCTGAACCTTTTAGAATATCCCTGCACGCACTCCTTGTGGTAGATTTTCAAACACTTCAAGTGCTTGAACTCTTTTCGACTCTGCGCACTCCTGCAACAACAGTCTCTCGAAATGCTTTGCTCAGGTTCGCAATCCTGAGACTTCCCTTGGCTTGCTCACTCCTTGCACGGCTCCTGTGCCCAACTGCACTTTTGAGGGAAATGAGAACAAGAGTCAAACTATCAGAGCTTCAGAGACGCAACCCTGAATTCTTGTCGACGCACTCCTTGCAGACACGTCAACTGCACTCCTTGCAGGAATCATTACTCAAATAGAGAAACAATTGAAACTCATTCCTTCTTCCCTTCAGACTTCAACTCAAACATGAAATCATATACACAGCACATAAAGAAAATGTATAACATGAAGCAAACATTCATGAGCATATCATTCAACATCAATACACAAAGAACAACATAAAACCATGAATTTGAATCAAACTCTTCTATTAATCCAAATATCTGTACATGGGTGTTCTTACACAGCTCTCTGCATGCTCTTGCTCCAATGCTTCTAACTAATGATACAATACACAATGAGGGTGTCTATATCCTGTTTCCCTCTTACGCTCTAAAACTGTCTAATCTAGAATTAAATTCTATCCACCTTACATTAACTACTTTAAATGCCTTCTACCTACTAAGGACGAGAGCTAAAGGCTCAAGGTCCATTTACATTATACAAGTGCGCCTCATCTTAATGACTTCATTTAAGATTGCGCAACAATTTCAAGGTGTTTTTCAAAATTTGTGTTGGCGCTTGTCCAACTGTCTCTTGCTTCTGTGCTAGCGCTTTTCCAACTGTCTCTTGCTTCCGCGCTGGCTCACTTGGTGTTGGCGATGCTCCTGCATCATACTCCCTCACTTGAAACTTTTCATGGGCTCCTGTCCATGAGCTACTTCACGGTATGTCCATGCTTCTGTATCTCTGCTTCACTCTCCCAGTTGGCATCTTCAACTGGATGGTTCTTCCACTTGACCAAATACTCAAAGTATTCTTTACGCCTGGTCCTCTTGCTCACTCTCTTGTCTAGTATGCACTCCATCTACGGCTTCTCTGCGACTGGCATCTTCTTTCGCCATTGGATCACTGGCTGCTCAATTCCAGTCTCTGCTCCCTCAACTTTATATGGGTACAAATCAAATATATTGAATATCGGATAAATTCCGATCCCATCGGGTAATTCAATCTCGTAAGCATTCGTCCCAAATTTTCTCAAGACCCTACATGGCCTGATTTTCTTCATATTCATCTTGTTATATGTTCCTCTCGGGAACCTTTCCTTTCTCAAATGTGCCAGAACCAAGTCACCAACCTCAAACTGAAGTTGTCTTCTATGTTGATCTGCTCTACGCTTGTACTCCTGACTTGAATTCTGCAATCACTCCTTCACCTGACTGTGAAGATCTTTCATCGCCTCTACGAATTATTCTGCACTAGCACTCCTAGTCGCAGTCTGTTCTGAATCCCTCAACTCAGAAATTCCTCTCGGCTGCATGCCATAGACAACCTGAAATGGACTCCACCCCGTGCTCCTGTTAATCGAGTCATTATAAGCGAACTCTTCCTGTGGTAATACATGGTCCCACTGGCTATGGTGTTCCATCACCAGGCTTCTCAGCAAGTCTCCCAGACTTTTGTTCACCACTTCTGTCTGTCCATCCATCTGAGGATGATACGTTGAACTAAACAACAAGTTAGTTCCCAGCTTCTTCCATAAGGTCATCCAAAAATGCCCTATGAATTTAGTGTCTCGATTCGAAACTATACTCCTTGGAAACCCATGAAGTCGAATGACCTCTTTGAAAAACAGGTTCGCAATGTGAGTTGCGTCACTATTTTTCTGACATGGAATGAAGTGTGCAATCTTGGAAAATCTATCCACCACCACAAAGATTGAATCAACACCTCTTTGTGTTCTTGGCAACCCCAATACAAAATCCATTCTAATTTCATCCCACGACCTTTTTGGTATGGGAAATGGTTGATAGAATCCTTCATTCTGCTTCCTTCCCTTCGAATGCTGACAAATTTTGCATCTGTCCACGAATCTCTTGACGTATGCTCGCATTCCCGACCAAAAATATGATTCATTCATATTTGCAAACATTTTTTCGTGACCAAAGTGTCCTGCCAATCCTCCACTGTGTTTCTCCTTCAACAAGTTCTCCCTCATGGAGCATTTCAGAATACACAGTCGATTACCTTTGAACAGTAATCCTTCCTAGATTGCGTACTCTATCCATTGGCTTCTATCTCTGAGAATTTGATTCTTAGCTGCTTCATATGCCTCTTTAAAATCTTGATCATCTACGTACATGTTCCTGAGATCATCAAAACCCAGCGTTTTGACTCTAAACTCCTGCAACAGCAAACACTTCCTGCTCAAAGCATCAAAAAAATTGTTAGCAATACCAGAAATATGTTTAATCACAAAAGTGAAATTCTGCATATACTCAACCCATTTGACATGTTTTTGATTCAACTTCTCCTGTTGAGTCACAAACTGCAGTGCATGATTGTCACTGTATAAGACAAATTCTTTCGAAATCAAGTAATGCCTCCATTTCTTCAATGCATGTATGATAGCATAGAACTCCTTGTCATAAGTGGAGTACTTCACTTTGGCTTCATTCAACTTCTCACTGAAATATGTTATCGGCCTGTCTTATTGACTTAAGACTTCCCCTATTGCAAATCTTCTTGCATCGCATTTCACCTGAAATGTCATCTGGAAATCCGGCAACACTAAAACTGGTTGTTCTGTAATCTTCCTCTTCAATAGGTTAAAACTCTTCTCAGCTTCTTCAGTCCAGTGAAAAGACTTGTGTCTTTTCTTCACTGTGTCCATCATCGCTGCGCTAATTCCACTGAAATTCCTGATGAACTTTCAGTAGAAACTAGTTAATCTGTGAAAACTTCTCACCTCAAAGATATTCTTCGGTGATGGCCAATTCTTGATTACCTCCACCTTATCTGGATCCATCCTCAACTCATTTGCAGAAATAATAAACCCCAAGTAAATGAGCTATGTCTTCATGAACAAGGACTTCTTCATGTTTATCAACAACTTCTCCTGCTGTAAATTCTGCATCACTGTAGCCAAATGCTTCAGATGCTCTGCCACTGCTTTACTGAAAACCAGTATGTCATCCAAATACAGAATGAAAAATTTCCCGATGAACTCCCTCAGGACTTTGTTCATCAACCTCATGAAGGTACTCAGTGCATTCGTTAAGCCAAATGGCATAACAATCCATTCATACAACCCTTCATTTGTTTTGAATATTGTCTTCCATTNTGCGTATTTGGTGATAACCGCTTTTCAAATCAATTTTTGAAAAATACTTTTCTCCGCTCAAGCAATCCATCAAATCATCCATCCTCGGCAATGGAAACTTGTACCTGATGGTTATCTTATTGATTTCCCTCGAGTCAGTACACATCCTCCAGACTCCGTCTTTCTTCGGACTGAGTACTGTTGGAACAACACATGGACTCAATCTTTCCCTGACCAAACCTTTGTCGAACAAATCCTGGACTTGCCTTTTAACCTCTTCATTCTCTTGCGGCGTCAATCTGTACACAACTTTGTTTGGCAAAATGGATCCTGGTATGAGATCAATGTGATGACTCACACTTCTAATCAGTGGCAAAGAATGAGGTAATTCATCCACTACTATATCAGCGAACTCTTCCTGTAGTTCCTGAATCTCTTCTGGTAAATCATCCACTCTTGTGCTAGTCAAAACAATTCTAGGTTTCCTGAACACAATGAACTGTGGGTCCTCCTTTTTCTTAACCTCTGTAAGAAGTTCCTTCCCACTCATGAGAAGTACTGTGTTTCTTACCTCATGCTTCACCTCCTTATCCTTGATAGGAAGCAACATGTGTGTCCTCCCATTCTTCTCTAGGGTGTATGTGTTCATTCTCCCGTCATGAATCACATTCCTGTCATATTTCCATGGTCTACCCAGCAATAGATGACAAACATCCATAGGGATGACATCACACAATATCTTATCATTATATCCTCCTATCTTGAATTCAACTAAACATTGTTTAGTGACAGTTACCTGATGTCCCTTCTGTAGCCACGAAACTCTGTATGGGCTTGGATGATCAGTCGTCTCTAGTTCCAGCTTCTCTACCATCTCTGTAGAAACAAGATTATCCATGCTACCACTGTCTACAATAACCTTGCATACCCTGTCCTTGGTCTTGCAAGCAGTCCTAAAAAGTCTGGTCCTCTGGACTGAACTCTCCACCTCCTTCTCGGGTGTCAAAAGGACTTTTCGCATCATTAGCGATCTTCCACCTTCAGCGTCTTCTGCTTCAACATCCCACCTCTGTGCCTCAGCGATGTGAGCTTCCCCAATCTCCCTCTTTTTTTCTAGACACTCGTACGACTTGTGCCCATTCTTTCCACATGTGAAGCATGTTATTACTCCACCTCTTCCTCTTCCTCTACCTCTAGTACGAGGAAAATTGTTGTTGTCAGCATAATCTCCTCTCTGCTCAGTATGTTTCCCTCGTTGTTCAGCATATTTCCCTCGTTGTGAACTTCCACCTCTCTCAGTTCAAGTCTGAGGTTTCTTCCAATATTCCTTGGGCTTCTGGAATTTGTCTTGGGCAACTGATTTGCCTCTGGGCTGACTTCTACCTCGGCCTCTCTGACTCTACTTTCGACTCAACTTCTCTTCCGCTTTCAGAGCCATATGATAAGCATATTCCACCGTTCGGATGGTTACCATGCTCATATCATCCTGGATATCATATCTCATGCCATTCATGTATATGGAAACTTTCTCATCATCTCTCTCCCAATGACCTACCCTGATGTTCAGTTTATAAAATTCCTCAGTGTATTCTTTCACTATCATCAACTTCTGTCTTAGGTTCTGCATCCTCCTGAACAAAGTAATTTGAAGTCCCTGGGGATGAATTTCGCCTTCATCTTTGTGATCATTCTGTCCCAGCTCTTAATCTTTTGCTTGCCCTTGCAGTGTCTGTCAGCTTGTAGTTCATCCCACCACAATGTTGCATGTCCCTTCAATCTCGTGACAGCATGCTTGACTTTCTTGTCTTCTTCAACATCTTCATAGTCGAAGTATGTCTCTAGAGCTCTAATCTAGTCTAGAAGCTCCTCTGCATCCAGATTTCCCTCATAAACTGGAATGTCCATCTTCGCTCTTGCACCCATCCTTGCAATAGATCTAATCAAACGCTCATTTGATGCATCTTCAGCTGCAACTTCTTTATCACGTTCAACCTCAACTTCACTTTCAGAATCACTCAGATCCCTAGCACTGACTGTGCATCTTTGCGTTGTCTCCATGTCTTTGAGTCTAGCTCGTAGATCACGTATTTCTCTCTCCATCACTGGATCTACCATCTGTCTACCTCTTCTTCTCGGCATTTTCCTATCCTCTGAATCGGGTGATTGTCTATATCTCCTTGGCGGCATGGTGAATTCTCTTTCTCTGCTACAGAAAGCAAAGAACCTTTTTTAGCTCTGATACCAAAGTGACGTCGACGCCCTTCCTCACAACCTGCAGGTCGGAAGGTCCACGTCAACACACAGGATCTTCTCCTTTATCGCAGCCCAAAGAACTCTAATGTTCCTCTATTTCCCTATCAGGAAATCTGCACCCACAGTAATTCTCGTTGGATCCCCCTTTTTTTTACACTTAGGAGATCGAAATTCGCGACTTCGCGAATCCAGGGGTCAGTCGTTAGTCTCTCTAATCCCCGAGACTTGACAATAGTCAACGCTGACCTTTCCTTCTCTTATCGGGATTTTCCCTATCGCGATTTCGACACTCGTGATGTCAAGAAACTTGTTTTGCCGACTCCCGAACCCCGATTCGCCGAAACTCCGATGTGCTCGCGAGTTTGACTTTTCAACGGCCTGTCACCTCTATTGGGATTTTGGACTTCGTTGTATCATGAATCCTCATGCAATGTTTTCAGCACTTCACCCGGTGAAACTCTGAAACTCGTGCCACCTGTCTACTCCTCTGACTCTTGTGGTCCCACACTGTTCCTTTAGCTGTCAGGATATCGCGTTTCACGATTTCACGATTCCTGTTGCTGTGTTCACGGGACTTCCACCCACGAAACCCCGATACACGATTCCACGTGTGAATCCGATGGTCCTTGCGACTCGAATCTACAGTCCTACTCCTCCTGAGCTTTGAGCCCTTTGGGAATACTTCACCATATCTCCCCTGCTCCTCTGTGAGATCTAACGACTCACGGGATGTCGTGAATCCTCCTCGGAGAATATCGACCGTACGACTTTGCTTGGAAATTTTTGCGAATGACCAAGTGTTCCTCCGTGGAACTCGTCCACCTATACGCAAACTTGCAACGTTTGCTAAGCACTCCACGACACAAACTTCTTATGCTTCTCCTTGGTGATTACTCGAAGGTCCTATACCTCTAGAGCTTTCTCCAACTCTGGACCTTTTAGAAGATCCCTACACGCACTCCTTGTGGCAGATTTTCAAACACTTCAAGTGCTTGAACTCTTTTCAACTCTGCGCACTCCTGCAGCAGCAGTCTCTCGAAATGCTTTCCTTAGGTTCACAATCCTGAGACTTCCCTTGGCCTGCACACTCCTTGCACGGCTCCTGTGCCCAACTGCACTTTTGATGGAAATGAGAACAAGAGTCAAACTATCTGAGCTTCAGAGACACAACACTGAATTCTTGTCGATGCACTCCTTGCGGACACTTCAACTGCACTCCTTGCAGGAATCATTACTCAGATAGAGAAACAATTGAAACTCATTCCTTCTTCCCTTCAGACTTCAACTCAAACATGAAATCATATACATAGCACATAAAGCAAATGTATAACAGGAAGCAAACATTCATGAGCATATCATTCAACATCAATACATAGAGAACAACACAAAACCATGAATTTGAATCAAACTCTTCTATTAATCCAAATATCTGTACATGGGTGTTCTTACACAGCTCTCTGCATGCTCTTGCTCCAATGCTTCTAACTAATGATACAATACACAATGAGGGTGTCTATATCCCGTTTCCCTCTTGCGCTCTAAAACTGTCTAATCTAGAATTAAATTCTATCTACCTTACATTAACTACTTTAAATGCCTTCTACCTACTAAGGACAAGAGCTAAAGGCTCAAGGTCCATTTACATTATACAAGTGTGCCTCATCTTAATGACTTCATTTAAGATTGCGCAACAATTTCAAGGTGTTTTTCAAAATTTGCGCTGGCAATTGTCCAGCTGTCTCTTGCTTCCGCGCTGGCTCGCTTGATGTTGGCGATGCTCCTGCATCATGATGAAACTAAAGAAAGAATGTAAGAATACCCCCCTCTCACCACTCACTCAAGTCAAAACGTTCTCTAGGTATTTAAGAGATGAAGCAAAGTGAAAATAAAGTGTACCTACCCAGAACAAGACAACAAAGGGAAAATATGGCAACTTTCAAGTACCAAATGATGTTAGTGCTTCATAAGACCACGAACCTTTGAAAAATAAGCTAGCTGATATAAAGATGTAGTGATATGAAAGTTTGAAACAAAAATAAGTATTTTGTAACAATTGCAAAAAATATGCCTTGGAATTGCTTGAAAAGTCAATGAAAAGGTAGCTTTAACTAGGATGAATGATAATCAATTGTCGCAAGCAATTTAAGCAATGTCCAACTAGCATTAAATGTCAGTTTTGCAATGAATTTTCTGTAGTTAGATGGCTGTAGCAATCTTTTGTAACAACAACAAGTAATATCTCATAATTGCAAGACAACATCATGTAAACTTAGAATTTATCAAGTAGATTGCTTGGCAATTATCACAAACAATTTCTTAGTGAATTAGATGCAAGTTATGTAGGTGTATGCAACAAATAAATGTAAATTAGTATGGTTGTAGCAGTGATTTGCAATAGAAGTAAATTAACTAGTGAATTAATGTAGCTTAGGGTTAGTAGAAGTTAGCAAAAGCTTTAAGGAAGAGAGTTTGAGTGTTTGTTTGATCAATCATTCACTAAATCAAGTGGAATAGTGCCTTTAAGGGGTAATGGAGTCTATAAGTGATGGATTTATCTTGGAAGATAGCAACAAAAATGATTATACTTGTCTAAGGAGAAGAGGTGGATGGAGGAGGTGTTGGCACTTCAATGCCTCAAACATCGAAACCATAAAGATAAATTCACTAGAGAGTAAGCAATTTTAGGCCCTAGTGAATCTTTCTTCCTTAGACTATTGAAAGGTATTAAGAGAAACAATAACTAGACAATGGCTTCTAAAGAGCTAGCATTTAGGGCTTTAGAAGTTTATCTATGTCAAATCACTTTAGTAAAGTCTAGAAAATGAAGAGCAAAGAAGTAGTATCTTAAGTCCTTTACTCCTAGGGCTTGTCAAGCAAGCAATTTCATAATATTTGACATGAATAAGAAAATGTACCATAACCAATCAAAATGAAATGAAAATTGCAGATTTACTTACTTCACCAAGAATAATCAAGCAATAAAACCCTAGATTGCCAAGTAACTTCACCAAGAAATGATCCAAGTTGCAAATTTTATCCTCCAAGATAAGTGTGCCTCCCTATTTCAGCCAATGATTCCCAAAAAGGGAAAAAATTTCAGAACACACTTGTTATGTGATGAATTGTTATCAAAAAATGAGAGTACTTTATCTCTTTTTATACAAAACTTTGACCTTTAATTAAATTTAGGTCAAATAAAAGGCCGACCTGGGCAATTTACATCAAAATATAGGTTTTACATAAATAAAACTAATTAACATCCAAAATCATCTCCAAGAGCGACGTCATGCCCTTCTAGGGTGACTTTGAGCCCCCAAGGTGGAATGTTGGGCTCCAGATGTAGAACGTTTGGCCTCCAAAGGCCCTGAACGATTCCCACACTTGCCAAATACCTCATAACTTCCCTCAAAATGAAAACCATAGCTCTTGATGACGTCCAGGGTCATGATGGTGATGCCATGGGCTCTCAATGGTCAACATACAAGTGGAAAAGCAATATCCCCCTAGGTCTAGGTCTTCTAGGGTGTCTCCCAGAGAAACACTCTTCTTTCTTCTTGGTGAAAGTCTCTGATGTCTTATTTCTCCTGGTTGGGGTCATAACATCCATCTGTGGGATTTGAGCCCCATGAAGGTCTGAGATAATCATTCCCCCATGTGTAGTTGTCCATTGGGAAAGGTCCTGCAACAACAACAAGTACACCCTCTAGGGGTTCATAAGTCATAGGGATCATAAAATGTAAATCACGTCCAATAATAAATTTACCCAACCATGTGCATCACACCCCCCTTTACTCAAACAAATGCTCAAAGATGTTATGCAATTTAACAAGTCAAGTGTGCAGAGGGTCTCAAGGTGTCTTATTGGGATAATCATCCTTAAGTTTGGGGTTTTTCCCATGCGATATCTAATCCAATTCATGTAAGTGTATGAAGTGGCGTGGGGTAAGTTTTTGGGTATGGGTGCAGTGATAACAGGGAAATGCAAGCCTTACATGTGGGTGACTTTCTAGAGGGTGAGATGCACATTTTCATGGATGCCATTGTTTCCTATCCCATTCATTTCCTTTTATTCTTAGATTCATTGTTTTTGATCTTTCATTTTTTATGCTTCAAGGGAAGAGGTTAAAGACATTGTCTTGTCTTGGTGACCAGTGGTGACAACATTATCCATAAACATTTCATGGATATGATAAGGTTGGATCATGATGAGACCCCCTTTCTATTATCTATGCCACAAAGAGGCACTACCGTAGTTTGGTGACCAGATAGGTGGTAGTGTCATACCACTACATGCCCATGGTCATAATAGTTCGTCTCGTGATGAGACCTCCTATCCATCAACTAATACCTTGAGTGTTTATTTATCTTATAGGTTCCCTTTTCTTACTGAGAATATTTTTACTTATTTCTTGGGAATCCCTGGGTGAAGCATATCAAAATTTTCATATTTGGATTTTAACTCTTTCAAACTACTTTTACCCTACGGGCCTTTAGCCCCTTCTTCCTATAAGGCAGGGTAAAACCCTTCCCAGTGTGGAAATCCCAATGCTCAAACAAAGGTAGGGGGAGATGAGAGGAATAAATATGGAAAGTGGTAAGTATGGAGGGAGTGGACAATGACCTTTCATAGACCCACCCAGTAGAAACCCATCCTTAAGGGAGATCAACTTACTAGGGCACCATGTCACCCTTCTAGGTATGAACAAATCAAAAAGCATAATTTCCAAGAAAACTTTATGAAATGAAGGAGGATTAAATGAAACATATTCAAGTGCTTCAAAAATTGGAGTGACACATACCATGATACCTGGACTCATTACCTTATGGAGCAAGAATTACTGCTACTTCAGGACCAAGTTGGTGGGATGGATACTGTTTTTGTTGATAAATGGGCACCACTGAAGAAAAGAGGGGCCCTCTGGGGCCATGCTTAAGTTATATGGCTCTCATAAATCCATTTCTAGGACCTGTGGGCCTCGAGACATGATATCCTTAGTTATCCCTATGGTAGGAGATAACATCTGGCTCCAACTCGGGGACATGTGCTCAGAGCGCATGAGAACCTCAACATCTCTCATATAACCTGTGCCTGATAAATATCAACAAAATGCATCAATAATCCTTAGGGTGGTGATATCACCCCTTGTTCATATATGATATAATGAAATGAAGAGGATCTATGATCTAGCATATAATCATGAGCATATATACATAATGGAAAAATACAATATGAAGATGAAACTATAACTATGCCATCATGATATGCAGATGGTATATACAATGAATGCAAATGCCTACTTAATCTAACTTACCTGTACTTACTTGTGAAGTCAAGTATCTGCCTCGTGATGGGGTTTGAGGAGGAATCCACTAACTGGTAATGGACATTTCCTCCCTTTGATCATGGAAAAGTAGTAATAATCATTGATTGACTTCATTCTGATCTTGAAGGGTCCAAGCCAAAATTTTGTGCATCATGTTGGTCCTGAGTCTACACTTAAGGCTATAGAGTGTAGATTCTAAGCATCTAAAAAGAGTAAAAGAAGAGGGGGGAGACAACTTCGGGGGATGAGGCTATAGACGATCTCTGAGCTATCTTTGCCTGACTTCCAAATGTTCTTGAATACTGATATCTCGTTCGATGGTGGACCATGAACATTTGAGCTATATCCGGGTGATGGAAGTCTTAAGTATGGTATCGAAAAGATTCAAAGCGATGCTGGTTTGACCCAACGGGTCAGGTTCAATGTTGGGTTGCCTTACGACAAGTACATTCATGGGGAGAACAAATCTTTTAAATGAGGGTTGATGTTTTAAAATGCTTATTTCAATTTTAGATTATACAGGGAAAATTTAGTGAAGCCAATCGAAGGGTTTGATGAAACCGAAGGTCGTTTTCCGTAACTGAGTTTAAAATATTGAAACCGAGTGTGAAAACACAGAGATGTCAACAATGTGGGGAATCAATTTTAGAGGAATCCCACACTGTGACAGAAGAAGAAAATATAGGAATACCTTGATGAAAGCATATAATGTAGAAATCTAAGTAATTCACAGGTCTTGTACCTGCTAGTAGCCGATACAGAGGAAAAACTGTAAATAACTAGATACCTAGAACCTGATCACCACAGTAGAAGTTATATTAAATTGCATCTAAAACATTCATCAAAGACATATATGTAAAATAAATGACATGAAGCATGAAATACAGAGGAAAAACACAAAACTCAATCTTGACGGAATATGGAGTCTTCAAATCTCTTTGTATTAATCTTGGCTAAAAGAAATTTCTCTATTGCGATCTACCCACTGGAAAAAAAAAAGCCCTTTCTATTACAATCTTTTACTTATTTAAACAAAATTCTGAACATCTAGAATCTCGATCGTTATGGAAAATGTTACAAATGGAAAATTGGACTGTTTCATCTCCTCATCTTGGTATTCCATCGTAAGGGTAGAGCACCTTCCTTTCTCTACCCTTCCGGATCTAGAAATAGAATAGGTTGACATCTATCATTATTTAGCACTAGAAACCTGCCCCTTCACCTGCTCGATGCAAATGACACACCTCTCCACCAACTGGGCTATCAACCTGGAAGGCTCTGCTTGGTTGCTTGCTTCAAAGGTGTAACAACTCTTCGCCGGCTGCGGCAACCTTTTCCCTACTTGTCGGTCTTCCGTGATGATGGAGCATAATTGTAAACTTGGTTGTACTAGCCATTTGTCCACTTGGGCCATATCGACCTGGCTTATCTAGTATATCTCCACTTATTCCTTCTCCATGTTTTCTTTGATGTCCAACAGGTGTTATAACCCTAAAATGCACCATACAGGTTTACCTGGCATCAGGCCAACTCATGCCTCTTCCTAGCCAAAGCCATGCTGAGTAATTCCTCAAAAAACCACTCAAAACAAGCAACCCGCGCCCTAACTTCTCACTGGACGCGGGCAACCGCTTGCTGTCCCTTTACTGCACGCGGGTATCCGCGGACTAGCCCAACATAGCCCGCGAGTACCTAACAAAGCAAAAAATCAGGGAAGTTTCCGCCGAGACACAAGGATTTTTGTCAGTTAACTGAAACTCTCCGCCATGCATGGCCGAGAGTTCGACTAAAACCCTAGCTCTTCCTAGCCTATAAAAGGAGGGGTAGGGGTACTAATCATAGGAGGAAAAAGGATAGCAAAGAAACTCTGCCAAAATTGCCAAGCCTATTATTGTCCACACCCTTTAGC
>SNQJ01S0183074.1:8544-19045 GCA_010110895.2 Picea sitchensis | reverse complement strand
TATATCATTTCCTACATAGAATTTAAATATAAATCTTTATAAAAATACACAACTTTCACCGTATTGTAAATATAAACTTTCGAAAAAGTCAAAAGAGTATACATATCCTTATCTCCCACATCTTGCTTAGATATTTTTTTATTTATCTTGTAATTATAAAAGATATCATGAAATATCACATCTACGAAAATTCGCCATTGTGATTTTGGTTTGTAGTACCAGGAATGATATTAAATAAAATATAATAACGACATGTTAGGATTTATCTCTTGATTCTCGTACCAAAATAAAAACATTACTTAATAATAATGTATATTTTTCTTTAATATAATATAAGTGGTTACGTATTATTTAAAAAAAAATCAAATAAAACATTTTTTTTTTTTAAATTATCCTTCGTATTTATATTATCATAAAAATATTGTATAATTTTTTTTATTGTTAGTATGTCATTTGAGAAATCTGACCATCAACAATGTATCAAATTGTCTATGGGTTTATGAAACTTAAGCTTTTTAAAACTGTAAGATTTGAAATGATAGAGCTTATGATTGTCTATAATGCAATATTATAGCTTCTCTCTATTATTAAAAAGACTAATATAAGGTGGGGGCAGGAATACCCAAACCTCTTAAACTGAACAACATACTAAGTAAACTAAAAAACATGAGCAATTAAGTAATAGGAGGGCGTTCCTCAACCACATGCATGTGAGGTTGAAGAAAATCCAAGTTCGTCAAGTCTAGACCAGCAAGTTTGTCTTCTAATAGGTTGATTTTTTGATCCACCAATTTTATTTGCAATTACACATCATCCAACTACAACAAAATCTCCTGGTGCGCCTCATGCCTTTTGACCAAGACTTGACCCATCAACATCTTGATGTGCTAGTAAATGTCTATGGTTTTCAAGTACTAGGATTCACAAGCTCGAGTGGCACCCAGGTTTGGAATCCATGAACCAATGGTGTGCAAAACTTCATCGTCTTGAATAAAACGTCTGAGAACTCTGATATTTTCCTTCGCTAGGTCGATTTCAGCCTTGACCTATGGCGAAGTGTGGGCTTGATAGGCTTTGGTCGAATCCTCAACTACTTAAATAAGCCTCAAACCTGAATCACCTCTAGAGAAACGAGAAGAACTGCCTCTAGAGTGACAGGAGGAAATGCCTTGAGCCATGGAAGCGAACGAGGTGAGGGGAAAACAAGGGACACTGTGTTGGAGGGGATACTTGGGTTTGAAGGGGAGAAAGGGAGAAGACGAGTGCATAGGGGGCAAAGGGAAGACAAAGGAGAGAAATAAGAGGGTAGGCTTCAGGNNAAAGTTTAAGGAGAGGCCCTTTAGGGAAAAGTTTAAGGAGAGGCCATCTCATTGATGGAATTGGAAACATATCCCATAATGAGCCATGATCAGATCCATATGAATCATTACTACAAGTGAGGGAGCTTCTGGAGTCTGCAACATGTGAAGGATGAGCCAAAGCATCCAAATGTACCAAGGGAGTGGCATCGGATCGAAGCTGCTGGTGGAGTGACATCGAGCAGAGGAGGTCATGAGGAGCATGCATGTGAAAGAATGATGTTACATGTGGGGGGTTAATGAGGGTGCCCAGGTGTACTGGCGACATTGCCAAATGCTTCCATGTCACTGATACATGGGAAATAAAACCATATATTTAGTTTTGGTTAAAGTAAGAATATTTAAGAGTTTATATATATTTATTTAACATAATATTTTAAAAACTAAAAATACTTTTGCTAAGTTTAATATTTCATGATTTTTTAATTAATAGAAAAATATGTTGTAAAATTTAAGTTTAATTTTTCATGAATTTCTTTTTTTCATTAATAGAAAAGTATGTTATATAATTTAAATATTTGAGTGTGCAAGTTTATTTGTTAACGATAAAAAAAATCAATTTGAAAATAATATATTTGAAATGGCACTACACTATCTGCCACCATGAATGAAGTGTAAAGGGTGCACATGGAATATAGAGTTAGGTGGTAACATGGACATTAGTCAACTAGACATGCATAAGGTGTAAAAGGTTGTAGGTAGTGGAATGGGCATTGGTGAACTAGGTATAGGCATTGCTCATACTATTTGTTGAAAATTTATTGTATAAACAATCTTCATTTGTTTGTTATTGGCCTTTTCGACTCTAAAATAGTATGTTGTCCTCATTTATATTGTGCATTTTTCTACTCTCTCCTTGTTGAAAACCAAAGATAAAGAAAAGAAGAAAAAAAAATTGGTGAGGGTCACCAAATCCACCATCAAATCTGTTGTCTAACGATGGATCGAGGCTCGAGTCATTTTGCTAAGCAATTTGAGCCATTTTTCAAAGTTTGTCAGTGAAAATTTTGTTGGTTTTGGGGATTTGTTTTGAATCTTTAACATGATTTTTTTCAATAAAAACTGCATAAGATCTCTCTTGAATTTCATACGTGTGTATGTGAAGAATGAATCAATCAAGTTTTGAAATCTTTCCTATTAGGTTTTTCCCTTTGGAAACCTTAATAATCTTGAACTCACAAGGATCATTTTTGATATTCCCGAAGAAATTTCATTCTTTTCATATTTTCTAAAACATTTTGTGAAATTTTATGAGAATTGGTGTGAACTAGATATTCTAGTGAAGAATGGACATTATGAAGTTAGGAAACAGGAGGAAAAAATTGAAGGTTAATGGTAAGCTTTGTTATTTTCTCAAAATTTATTTGAAATGTGACTTAGAAAGAGAGTATTTTGCATATTTATTCATTAAATTCTCATTTATCACAAGCAAGGATATCCTAAAGGTTATGTGTTTCTTTCTTTCTTTGATTCTACGACAAGAAGTCATGCAACCCATATGAAGTTATCTAATATGCAAGTGCATTCTTTCTACAATTTTGGAGCTCCAATGACCTACTTGCCTGTCACTTACCTAAATCGATTCCTCTCAATGCATATAATCCTAGTAAGAAACCCATGGGATACACAATTTCTTCATTTGGGTTTTATTTTATCCCGGTATGTGTACACTTATTTTTCTATGATGTTGTTGCTGAAAAAGGATTCTTCAATATATTATTTCCATTGTAGCAAGGTGTGAAAGCTTAGATGATTCAATTCATTACTTGTCTCTCACTACTAGAATGGAGGATACTTGGGTTCCATTACCCATAGACTTGCAGGTAAATAAACAAGACCCCAAATGATCTTAGGGTCATGCTTGTTATTGTCATATTTTAATGCTAGAGATATGATGGTTTTATGATGACATAGAGGGAGGAAGCCAAATTCACCTTCGATGCCTTGAATATTAAAAAAAACCCAAAATATTATAGTATCTGACCATATAATTTGGACATATTCCCTTCCATTACTTCCATGTTGCAACTATTCATACTTTACCCTTTGTTTCATTCCTCATGGAAAATTTGGTATGATAGTGTATAAGCACAAAATAATTTAAAATATTAATTTATGCCAATTGTGTTGAATTCTCTTTCAACCCTAGGTATACTCTGATACCATGTTGAAACTCTCCTACTCCAACACTTAGGTACTTTGTTATCTAGTGATTTCATTACTGCAATCAAATTAGCAGGTCACAAAACAATAATGCACTACTGAAATATTCAACTCAATAACATGCAATGGAAGCATAAACAAGGAAACCAAATCAAGCACACATGAACACTAGAAGTTTTGAGTAAACACCCCTGGAAAAACCTCATAGGGAAAACCAGTGTTGAGAATGATTTTATTATGCTAACATCAGAGCGCCCATAACAGGGATAATGGCCCACTGAGAGAAATACAACTGTAGACTAACCTGGCAAGGTTTGACCTGGTGTACAACCAATTATGGCACACTTTTCTAGGAATCTGTGATTGTCTCTTCAATGACCCGCATATATCTGCGACTTTCCCCATTGTGACCCACAGATGCCCACGACTATCTTCATTGTGACCTACA
Organism: Picea sitchensis; assembly: GCA_010110895.2. Lineage (NCBI taxonomy): Eukaryota > Viridiplantae > Streptophyta > Pinopsida > Pinales > Pinaceae > Picea > Picea sitchensis. Next base: position 15,076 of record SNQJ01S0183074.1, on the reverse strand, counting down.
GATTTGTACATAAATTCCATATGACAAACTACATATGGTCTGACTCTTTCATGTGGCTTTCTTCTGTTGAAACCCACCTCAGTTCTCTCTTCTCCTTGACTTGCATGATCTCTAGAGAAGGTCCTTATTCACCTATCCAAGATCTTGAACCACAGTCCTTCGTGATCCAATACTCTGTGTGTCGACTCTCTCAACACAACTCCTGTCAAGTGTAATCCTTGGTCCTCTTGAATCATCGTCCTTCGTGATCCAAGCAGTCGAGCAGAGGGCCTTCTCTACTCCTGAGTGTGACCTTGGAGACTCCACAATAGAAAAGGTACTCCTTCGTTATCTGTGTGAATTGTGTCTTCCTCCTTCTCCTAGCCTTGCTTTTATAATCATGAGTTACAATCTATTTCTAATCTCCAAAGTGATCTGTTGAGATTACTTCTCCCACTCACTTGAGATTTAGATTACATGTTGCATGCTAAGTACTATTATCATGTTTCTTAAATAACTCAGTTAACTAATTGCATAATTAATCAATAAAATAAATTTATTTTAATAATTTCTTTAATTAAAGCAAATACAAGAGTAGAAGACTTTGGACGATTTCCACACGTCTAGACACATAGACCCGTGCAGAAACACATGTCCTATGCTACCATTAACATCAACACTCCCTCTTATCGAGGACAATATTTCCCAAAGAGACACCTGGAACTGGTTCTGCCTCTGACACAATATCACACACATCATCCTACATACGTGAATTCTTTCAACCCTACTATCAACTTCTCTCTGAATACTGAAAGTCTCGGAATCAATGACACTACATATCAATTCCACGAAGTTTGAAAAATTCGTCGAAGGTCTGCTCTCCCTGAATGTGATCCTAGAAAATTCTTACTCCTAAGCATCCATCAATGTCATCTTGTACCAACTTGATCTCCTGACAGAACTGGAAGGGGAAACTCCCTCTTCCCCTCTAAAGGTTTACTCCCCATATTGGAAGTTTGTGAACTCTTCTCAGCCTTCAATTGTTCACCCTTCGAATCCTCTTGCTCCTCGTCCTCTATCACTGAAATCGATCTATGATCCAAGATTCCCTTGGATATTCTTACAGGTTGGCCCTGCAACCTGTATAACTTTCCATCACTGACACCAATTCTCATTGTTGTGTCAGGGTTATCTCCCTTTGAACATATGAGTACTTTCCCTCTCTAAAAATTAACTACAAAACCCATGTCCTCTAAAATTGAAACTGAGAGCAAGTTGTTTTTCAGTTCTGGTACATAAAGCATATCTTGGGCCTCTAATGAAGCTCTTGACTCAATTTAGAACATGATAGTTCCCTTCCCCTTCATTGCATACTTGGAATCATCACCAAGATCCACATGGGTCCCTAATTCCTTTGTTAGATTGTTGAATAGCTCTCGTGCTTCTATCTCTAGTTGATTTTATTAAAATAAAATCATGGGCACCCTTCCTGGGATAATGGTCCACCCGAGGAATAATAAAATGCAACAAATATTCTACCTAAATATTAGTCCTTCGATATTGTTGGCTACTATCTTCCTTGTTTCCCCTATGCTCCTTTCCTCGAACCCTTCTCTACACACTTGGATGAAAGTCCTTCGTCACCCAATTCAATGAGATCTCCTATCTCACTCTGTGTGTATTTTCTATCCATTGAGAAACAACCAATACCTGGAACTAAGCACCTATGTTGTTGTATGGCCTCGTACATACAATTTCTCTATTTCCCAGATTTGTCTGTGCTACCAGATATGTCTAATGTGCCCCCTTCTCCTTTGGACTAATTAGATCTCTAGGTGAAATTCATTCTTCACCCCGTGCTAAGATATATGTGAGCAAAAGTCCTTCTTTTCTCTATCTATGAGTTATATTGTGGCTCAGATCTCTGGATGGAAGTCCTTATCCACCTATCTAAGATCTCCTTGTTTAATTTCCAACCTTCTATCACTGCTCCACAAACCACCCTGCTAAAATTGCCTTTGTACTCTCTTGTACCCATAAATTATTCCTTTGATTTATATCTACCAGTTTAAAGATATGCAAAGATCTCCTGCAAATCTAATTGATCTTCTACAAAAGATAGTGGATTTGTGCTTAGTCCTTCAAGCACCCACCTCGGCACTCCTGATCCCATAGATATGTTGCTACAACCTTAGATCTGAAATTGATCTCTATTGTGGTCACTCAAATCCCATAGATCTGTCGATACCATGTGCATTTGGTTTCCTCCCTGAGTAACCTTGCTCTGATATCATGTTGAATTTTCTTTCAACCCTAGGTATGCTATGATACCATGTTGAAACTCTCTTACTCCATCACCTAGGTACTTTTTTATCTAGCGATTTCCTTACTACAATCAAATTAGCAGCTCACAAAACAATAATATACTATTGAAATATTCAACTCAATAACATGCGGCAGAAGCATAAACAAGGAAACCAAATCAAGCACACATGAACACAAAAATTTTGGGGTAAATACCACTAAGAAAACCCCAGAGGGAAAACCAGTGCTGAGAATGATTTTATTATGCTAAAATCAGGGCTCCTGTAACATGGATAATGGCCCACTAAGAGAAATACAACTGCAGACTAACCGAGCAAGGTCTGACCTATTGTACAACAAATTATGGCACACTTTTCTAGGAATCCATTGTCTCTTCAATGACCCTCGTATATCCATGACTTGCCCCATTGTGACCCATGGATGTTTGTGACTGTCTTCACTATGACCCGTGGATTTTTAAGGAAAATCCATATGACAAACTTTGTACAGTATGAATCTTTCCTGTGGTTTTCTTCTGCTGAAACCCACCTGCATATGCCTTTGTTATCTCTTCTCCTTGACTTGCATGATATCTAGATGAAGGTCCTTCTTCACCTATCCAAGATCGTGAACCAACGTCCTTCATGATCCAATACTCTATGTGTTGACTCTCTCAACACAACTCCTGTCAAATGTAATCCTTGGTCCTCTTTAATCACCGTCCTTCATGATCGAAGCACGCGAGCAGAGGTCCTTCTCTACTCCTGAGTGTGACCTTGGAGACTCCACACTAGAAAAGGTCCTCCTTTCCTATCTGTGTGAATTGTGTCTTCCTCCTTCTCCTAGCCTTTCTTTTATAATCATGAGTTACAATCTATTTATAATATACAAAGTGATATATAGTTGAGATTACTTGTCACACTCACTTGAGATTTAGATTACATGCTGCATGCTAAGTACTTTTAGCATGTTTCTTAAATAACTCAATTAACTAATTACACAATTAATTGATAAAATCAATTTACTTTAATAATTTCTTTAATTAAAGTAAATACAAGAGTAGAAGGCTTTGGATGATTTCCACACATCTAGACACATAGACCTGTGTGGAAATACTTGTCTGATGCTACCACTAACATAAAAAAATTGTCATTGATAAATGGTTGTTAATATGAGGTGCTTTGTTTCTGTATCTTAAGACAACTATGAGAACACCCTAATTGTGGACAATAATCTCCTCTCTTTACCTTGCCAAAGAAATCATAGACCATAACCCTAAGATCAAAATTTTTGTTAATTCTAACACACCTTATGTAGAGGAGCTCCACGTGCCTTCCTTGCCTATCATGTACCCATTTCCAATGATTTGAGCTTCTTAGTATTTTCTTTTGGCAATATCCATGGTATTATTGCCAATACTTTCAATGAAATTTGTATGGTGGAGGTTCGAGGGTTATGAACACTCCATTCCATTAAACAAGGAGCAAGAGGATCAAGATACCATGGAAAGAGAGGTTGCTAGAAATTGGCCTTATATACTACCCCCATATCTATGCTCAAGAATTTATCAATAGGAGTAGGGAAGGAGGAAGATGATTTCAAGCTCAAGAAACCCCAATGTGTTATTAACAAAGAATATGATTATAGGAAGAGGAGGTTGAACAAAATGATTTCCCCTAACATAAATGATGCATTCACCATGGGTGATAAGATCCTTGATACCTCCATTCGAGACTTATGTTGATATCATGTGAGAAGAGGCCCTCAATAGGTAAAAGGAATAAACCCTAAGGCTATTTGTGAAGAAACACCTAGAATAGGCCAAATAGAAGGTGAAGGAGAAAGGCGAGTCAAGTTATACATGGTAGAGAATAAATAGATCAACATACTTACATACATCAATGTGCTTTTATAGTGACAAGTTTGTAATTTGTAATTATCTATTTTGGTTTAGATAGAGCTAAGAGAGTATACATACATTGCCAATGATAAATACATGTAAATCATATTAATGTTGTGATACAGATAGTCCTTGTCATGCCATTTCCGATGATAGTTGGTACATCACGTTGTTCCTCATGGTTGAGGAGTTAGAAGTCATCAAGTCGGAAGCCCCATAAATGGGGTAAGAAGCCCCTAATTGGTTACAATATGGGTTAATAAGCCCCTAATTGGTTTCAAGTTATTAATGAAAGGGTAAAGTGGTTGTAACAAGAAAGTTCAAGAAGCCCTAAAGTTAAGGAAAGATGTTACTTAGGAAAATTATATATACACCTCAAATAGTCACTCATAAGTACATTCACACACAAATTATATTGAATATATTCTATGTGAGTAAGTGATTCTTTTATGAGGTAACCAAGGAGATCTGAGGTAAATTTAAGAGGGAAGATGAAGTAAAGAAGGGCAAAATTCCAAGGGAGGATGAAGTCTTGTGATGATGTGTTCTAAGGTATGTTATATAAAGGTCATCTTACCATTTTTTCTATAACTTTTTTTCTAGAATGTTTCAGATAGAAAATATTAGAGAAGGTTGAGAAGACATGTCAAGGTACATGTGGTAAAAGTTTTAACTTATGGGTCATTGTAATTTCTAAGATACACTCTATGGAAAATAGGCTTTTTGGCTAGTCCTGAAACTAGTCTCAAACATGTGTTCCGGGTAAAATAGTCATAACTTCTTCATAGAGGATCCAAATTAAGTGAGACCAAATGCATTGGATAGAGTATAGTTCTTAGTATGATGTGTATGATTTTCAGAGCTATATATATATCAAATATTATGTGCGTGGCATGCTCTACAATTTCTCTCTCTAGAATAATCCATAATTCAACAAGGTCTGTCATTTGTGCTATAACTCCTTTTCTGGGATGTTCCAAGCCGTCAAACTTGGATGAATTGTAGAGAAGACATTGAATATTATTGGGTACAAGTTTCATACCTTTATTCATTACAGGTATAGAGTTATGCTTTTTGAAATTTAGGGTTTGTGACTAATCCAAAAAACTAGTCTCGTGAGACTAAGGTAAAGTTTGATGAAGATGTTATTCTCTTGTTGGTGAAGTCAAGGAAGGTCTGAAGGTATGTGATCAGATACACCAGGTCTGTTACAGAGTTATATGTATGTTTATATGCATTTTTTTAGGGTTACATGTTGATGATGTTATGGTGCATGCTTGAGGAAAGTCTTTGTTATATTGTTGAGGCATTGACACATGCTTGAGGCACATATTAGGTTCATGGTTGAGACATATACTTGGTATACGATCTTGGTTGTTTGGTACTTTGTTGAGGTACACCATTGATGGTACTTGTTTGATATATCCTATGGTACATGGTATATGGCATGATTGAGTGATATGGTATGGTACATGTGTTGATGTACATGGTATGATACATGATTGGTACTTGGTATGGTGTTGATGTACATGATTGATAATTGAGGAATATGGTATAGGTTATGGTGCATGGTTTATTCACGATTTGGAAAAGTTGTGGTGCATGGTTGATGCACGATTTGCTACAAGTGTTGGTGCATGGTTGATGCACTTGTTATGGTAGATGTTGTGGTACATGGTTGATGCTTGGTATGGTACATGGTTGAGACAGATATATTGTGACGATATGTTGGTGATATTGGTACATGATTGGTAGAGGCATGTGTTGGTGATGTTGGAAATCTAGTTGAGAGGTGTCCTTGGTATATGATCCATGTGAGAGGATTTGGTTGAGTATCGGTGACAGTGACAATGACAGGTTACAGATTGATGTGACAGTGACAATGATAGTGATAGTGGCAATGACAGTGACAATAACGGTGGCAGTGACAGTTGGTATACACTTATATTTCATGGCATTGGGACGGGGAAAGGAAAGGGTGTTGTAGTCTCCTTCCAGTTGGTGCTGAAGAACTCAGGGAGTTGGAGCTTCCTTCAGGTTGGAGCCTCAGAATCAGGGAGTTGTAGCCTCCTTTTGGTTGGAGCCAGAGAATTCGAGGAATTGTCTCTTTCTTTAGGTTGGTGCTTGTAAATCAGGGGGTTGGTGCCTCCTTCCAGTTGCTGCTGGAGAATTAAGAAGTTGGTGCTTCCAATGAATGTATTATTTAGATATATAAGAAATCGTTCTGTGGTTTTCTCCCATTTGGGTTTCCACGTAAATTTTGGTGTATTGTGTACTTGATGTCATGTTGTTAATGTGATGTTGCATATGTTTATATGCTCATGATATATTTGATGATATACTACTGAT
>SNQJ01S0183073.1:9030-19559 GCA_010110895.2 Picea sitchensis | reverse complement strand
TGGTAGTTGCGGGAGGTATTTACCTCCACGTGTAAACCTGACGAGAATAGAATATTCTGGGAAGCAAGAAGAAACCCTAATTAGTTGGCTAATAACCCTAGAAGACAAGTCGGCTCAAGAGAATGACTTGTATTAGGTTATTAGCCTCCAAGAGAAGAGGTCGGCTAAATAAAATGTTATATACTAAAGAATTAGTACCCAGAATGAGAAGTCGGCCCAGGCAGTCTGCCAGAATTAGTATAAATACAGGAGGCCAGTCTTCATTCTGGCCAGTATTCTCAGAACTATAGAGGCAACACTTGTGTGAACTATAGTTGGATAGTTTGTGCACAATTTTGGAGGAGAGTTGTTGTTGCAATTGCTACAACTAGTAGATTTCAGTTTTGGCTTGGACTATCTCTTGGTTATGGTTTGGACTCTCTGATCAACTCTTGTTACTCTTACTTGGTGCGCTATCCTTGGAGAAAGGTGTGCCACCATTTTTTTGGTTATCTAGCCTACGGTTTTCTTCTGGAATGATTCTCTGTCAAGGTTAAGGTGCTCGGGGGTGGCTTCGGCCTATGGTTGGGTGACAATAGTGATATTGTCTATGGTTAAACAAGCACATCCATCATATTCTAACAAGTTATGGGCCAATGGGCCAACACCTCCTTCATTTATTCTAACCACTGGAAGGGAGCATAGCCATAAGGATACTAAGCTCATTGAAGAACTACCGCTAGGGTTTCTAGTAGGAGCAGTTACTAAATCACTTTCGTTAGGGTTACTAGAAGGTGTAGTTGCAGAAACCCTAACCCTCTCGTTGAGGCACCTTAAGTGAAGGGATTGACCTAATTTTCAGATAGACTAGTATGCCCTAGCCTAACGCACCTCCTGGTACTCTCAGCAAGCTAAGACGTCAAGTTTGAATTTTTGGTCAAATCTAGGGTTGACCAAGTCAGAGAAGCCATGACTTACTCTATGAAGTCAGAAAACAAGTTAGAAGGGGCTTCTAAGTTCATAGAATGGAAGACAAGGATTGATCTCATCCTTTCCAAGAATAAAGTGTTGGATATCATGAAAGGAAAGATTGTGGAACCAGAGTTTGAAACAGGAAAAGAGAAGGAACCGCAGAATGTTGTAGTTATGGAGAAGTTCAAAGAAAATGACATCAATGCCATGAGTATCATGGTGGATTATATAAAATACCACTTGATGCGCTACATCTCCCATCTTGATTCGTCTAAAAAGATGTATGATGCCCTAACAAACCTCTTCTCAATCAGAAACATTGGACAAGTAATGAGTCTGAAGAATGAGCTCCGTGACATGATGATGAATGATGATGAAAACATAACATCATAATTTTCAAGAATCTCTTAGTTAATAGATCAACTACAAGCTATTGAAGAAATGATCTCAGAGAAGGAACTGGTAAATATAGTACTCAATGGTCTTCCCAAGACATGGGATGCATTTGCCGCAAGAATGAACACAAGGAAGGAGTATCCTACAGTTGAAGAACTTTGCACTTGGTGTGCACAAGAAGAATCAAGGATCAGTGCAAAAGATAAACCCCAAAATAAATATGATGATCAAGCCTTCACAAAAAAGTTCAAGCATTTCAGGAATAAAAGGAAGTTTGGCTCAAGGAAGAAGCCAGATCAAGAGAAATATATGTTTTAAATACAATGTTTCAACTGTCAAAAATATGGTCACTATAAGAATCATTGTCCCGAGCTAAATAAAAGGAAAGAAACACATGAAGCTTCAATTTACGAAGAAAGGGAACTAATGGAGGAGCATCGTTGTCAACCGCGGGGAGAAAAACCCATTAACATCAAGGAATTTGTACGGGAGATCAACGTTGGTAGTTGTAGCAGATATTTTGAAGACCACCTTAACTCAGTGCCAGAATTAATCTTTTGAGGCATGCTTGAACTCAGTGGGAAAATCGTGGAGTCGTGCTTGAACGATTACGAGTGAAGTGGTTTTGTATGCCTGAATGAGGTTGTCAATTAGTTAGAAAGATAGAGAGTTGCAAGAGAGAAGCAACAAGTTAGAAGGAGATTTCAGTATCCAGTTTTAGTTTTGAATCACAGTTGTAAACATCTTCTCTTATGAATAGAACATAGGAAAATTGATCCAATGTATGGTGTGAACATTGTTTGAAATTCTCTGTGTTTGTGTTTTTTTATGAGTGAATGGAACTGTGAAGGCTAGGATAAGTTTCAATTGTTTCTCTTATGTGGAAGTAGTGCAAGGTGCGCACACATAACGCAAGGAGTGCGTTAGCGAAATCTGTTTCAATTCCAAAGATCATAAGAGATAACACAGAGACTTTTCCCTTTGCAAGGAATGCAAAGAGACTCGTGCAAGGCATGCACAGTCGTCTACAAGGAACTTGAACTTGTGTAAATATCTGGTGCAAGGAGTGCACAGATATGAGGTTCAACTAAATGTCGAGGAGGCTAGCAAGAAGTCGGAGAATCAGAGAAGGAGAAGGCCAAGAAGGCAGGAGGAATTTCTCTTGGATAAATCCTTAGGATTCTGAGTGATCGAAATCCCAAATACGCAAGGAGTGCGCGGGAAATCGAAGTCCTCACAGACCAAGATCAGGAGGAGTAATGCTTTTCATAAGTGTCAAGGAGGCCCAAGCATCGAACCTACCAAAATAACGACAGTTCAAAAACTAGAATACTTAGAGAGTCTTCTAAGTCTGAATAAAGTGCAAGTATAAAAAGGGGGAAAATCTCAGTCGTTTGATCTAAATGCTAGAGAATCATAACTGACCATCAGGAGGGTCAGAACCATCCATCAGGAGGTATGCACAGTGAACGTCGAGCATTTCACTGACTTGCACTTTGAGGAATTCAAAGGTCGAGTCGTAAGGATTCGCGAGACACAAATTCGTGACTTAATCTAAGCTATTGGATCCAGGAAGGATCTGGACCATTGGTTGGCAAGGATGAAATATCGACATTTCGAGGACCGGGGGATTTGGGGTGACAAGTATTTCGACTTCGCAAGTCACGAAGTCTCGAAACCATCATGATTGTCAGATCGAGGGAGGATCTAGACCGTCAGACCTGAAGCATCGGAATTTCAGCTATCGGGAGAGCGGAGGTAAGGAGATCCCAAAGTCGTGAGACGTGAAACGTCAACTTGATCGCAATCGTCGATCAAGGGAAGAGTTGGATCGTAGATCTCGAGTCATCGCGATTTCGTCTATCAGGGGAATGGAGGTAGCAACACTTCCAGAGTCGCGAAACACGAAATCATGATATGCCTTTCACTCGAGCACGTGGTCACTGTTAGTGGTCACAATGGAGTCAGGGCTCTGCAGTGAAGAGTTGGCGCCCATTTGGCGTTGAGATTTGAACAATGCGCAGGAGAAGGTCCGTGGGTCTCATACGACCTCCGCCTTTGGAGAAAGGACCTGTGTAAGTGGATTGGGTCTAACAGAGGCCCGAAGAGTCGATCCGACTTAGTTTCTTGATCGATCCTAGACCGGGAGGTCGCGCAGCCCTTAGGAGAGAAGGGGGGTTTGCATCAAGTGGTATCAGAGTCATTTTCTGTCTGTAGACAAAAAAAAAAGGAGACAAAGAGAACTCAGAGTTGTACTCTGTGTGTGACAGACAATCGACACAATGTCGTCGAGGAGACAGAGAGAGCAACCTATAGCCTATCGAGGTGTAGAAATGGAGATGCAAGAACTTTGTGCAAGGTTAGAGGTTGTGGAGGCAGTGCAAAGGAGAGAACCTGACACTGGAGACATCAGGGATGCAGAGAGCGAAGAAGCAGTGGGAGAGAATGCCGTAGAAGAAGCTGCAAAAGAGGATGTTGTCGAAGAATGCTTGCTGAGAGAAATTTCTATATTGGGAGGCAGAGCTGAGATAGAAGTCCCAATGTATGAAGGAAATTTGGATTTTGAGGAGCTACTGGATTGGATAATATCCATGGACAAACACTTCGACTATGAAGATGTCGATGAACAGGGAAAGGTGAAACAATCTGTCACCAGACTAAAGGGACATGCAACACTATGGTGGGATGAACTACAGGCTGAGAGGAGAAGCAAAGGCAAGTAGAAGATAAAGAGTTGGGACAGAATGGTAGCCAAGCTAAAGGCTAAGTTCATGCCCAAAGACTATCAATTCAATCTGCTCAAGAAGATGCATAACCTGATACAGAAGGGGATGACAGTCAAGGAGTATGCAGAGGAGTTCTATAGGTTGAACATCAGAACTAGACAAAGAGAGAGAGATGAAGAGAAAGTTTCCAGGTATATAAATGGCCTAAGATATGAAATCCAGGATGAGCTTAGCATGATGTCAGTAAGGAAAGTGGAGGATGCTTATCAGTTTGCACTGAAAGAAGAGGAGAAGTTGGTCAAAAAACAAAGCCAGCGAGGAAGAGGTAAAAGCTTGGTCCCAAGAAAAAGAAAGGGATTTACCCGTGACAAAACACATCAGTCTAAGGATGAGGCTGAGAAACCACATAGTCACTCAGAAAGAGGAGGAATTTATCGAGAAAGACAGGGTGGTGGAATAAATTCTTCCCGAGGAAGAGGAAGAAGAGGAGGAGGAGGAGAAGTATGATGTTATGCATGTGGAAAGACAGAGCATATGTCTTGGGATTACCCCGAGAAAAAGAAAGAAGAAGGAGGTGAAGCTCACATTTCAGAAGCGCGGCAAAGAGATGTTGAAGCAGAAGGAGAAGAGGATAGAAGATCCCTGATGTTGAGGAAGGTTCTCTTGAAACCAGAGGCAGAAGTTGAAAATCCAGTGCAGAGGAACAATCTCTTAAGAACAGCTTGCAAGACTAAATACAGAGTATGCAAGGTGTTCATTGACAGTGGGATCACTGATAACTTAGTATCCACATAGAAGGTGGAGAAGTTGGAGCTGGAGACAACTGCACATCTGAGGCCATACAAAGTCTCATGGTTGCAAAAAAGACACCAGGTAACAATTACTAAACAATGCTTGGTTAATTTTAAGATAGGAAGATAAAGAGATGAAATTCTATTTGATGTAATTCCCATGGATGTATGACATATTTTGTTGGGGAGACCATGGAAGTTTGACAGGAGTTTCATTCCCGATGGGAGGAAAAATACATACACATTGAAGAAGAATGGTAGAACACACATGTTGCTGCCAATAGAGGAGAAGAAATTGAAAAAGGAATCCAGCACAAGCATACTTCTCATGAGTGGGAAGGAACTCCTGAAATAATTCAAGTGAGATGGAGTTCGTTGTGGTGAGGAAACCCAAAGTTGTCCTTGCAAGCACATCGATGGATGAGTTGCCTGAAGAAGTTCAGGAATTGCTGGAAAATTCCGTTGACATAGTGGTGGATGAGCTGCCTAACTCATTGCCACCCATCAGAAGTATCAGTCACCATATTGACTTGATACCAGAAGCAAGCCTGTCGAGCAAAGCAGTATACAGATTGACATCTCGGGAGAATGAGGAAGTGAAGAACCAAGTCCAGGAATTGTTAGACAAGGGTTTGGTCAAAGAGAGCTTGAGTCCATGCACAGTACCAACTGTGTTGAGTCCAAAGAAGGATGGAGGATGGAGAATGTGTACCGACTCAAGGGCCATTAATAAGATAACCATCAGGTATAGATTTCATTTKCCAAGAATGGATGATTTAATGGATTGTTTAAGTGGARCAAATTTMTTTTCTAAGATAGATTTGAAAAGTGGATATCACCAGATCAGGGTGAGAGAAGGTGATGAGTGGAAAATAGCCTTTAAGACAAATGAAGGTTTGTATGAGTGGCTTGTTATGCCATTTGGATTAAGAAATKCCCCGAGTAATTTTATGAGGCTAATGAATGAAATACTGAAAKATTTCATTGRAAAGTTTATGGTTGTGTAWCTGGATGATATATTGGTCTTTAGCARGACTAAGGAGGAGCATTTGAGGCATYTGACATTAGTGATGAAGAGACTACAGCAGGAGAARCTGYTGATAAATCTGAAGAAGTCCTCTTTTATGCAGACARAACTCATTTACTTGGGTTTTGTGATCTCTTCAAATGAACTGAAGATGGATCCAGAGAAGGTGAAAGAAATCAAAGAATGGTCGTCACCAAGGAGCATGTTTGAGGTAAGGAACTTCCATGGATTAGCAAGTTTCTATAGGAAGTTCATTAGAAACTTCGGTGGAATTTGTGTGCCAATGATGGATACAGTGAAGAAGTGACACCAGTCTTTTAAATTGACAGAGGAGGTCGAAAAGAGCTTCAATATACTAAAGGAGAAAATAACAGAACTACCAATCCTAGTCTTACCAAATTTTGAAAAGACAATTCATAACCAGGCAGAGAAATTAAATCAGAGACATGCAAAATGAATTGATTTTATGCAAAATTGTACCTTTTTCATAAAACAAATTGTTGGGAATGCTAACAAAGTTGTTGATGCGTTAAGCAGGAGATGTTTGATTTTGCAGGAATTTCAGGTGAAGACCTTGGGGTTTCAACACCTTAAGGAAATGTATTGTGATGATATAGACTTCAAAGAGGCATATGAAGCATGTGCAAATCCTGTGCTGAGAGATAGAAGCCAGTGGACATAATATATGATCCAAGAGGGATTGTTGTTCAAGGGGAATCAGTTGTGCATACCAAAATGCTCAATGAGGGATAACCTTTTGAAAAAAAAAGCATAACGGAGGATTGGTTGGACATTTCGGCCATGATAAAAAGTTTGCACAGTTGAGAAGTTTGTACTATTGGCCAGGCATGAGGACAGAGGTGATAAATTTTGTGAACAAATGTAGAATCTGTCAACATGCAAAAGGAAAAAGATAGAACACTAGATTGTATCAACCATTGCCAATACCAGAGAGGCCTTGGGATGCAATAAGCGTGGATTTTGTGTTGGGAGTGCCAAGAACACAAAGAGGATTTGATATCATATTTGTGGTGATGGATAGATTCTCAAAGATGGCACACGTTATCCCATGCCAGAATACCAGTGATGCAATGCATGTTGCAAATCTGTTTTTCAAAGAAGTTGTAAGACTTCACGGCCTACCCAGGAGCATTGCCTCAGAAAGAGACACAAAATTTTTTGGTCACTTTTGGCAAACACTATGGAAGAAGTTGGGGACATATTTTTCCTTCAGCTCGGCCTATCACCCTCAGACGGATGGACAGACTAAGGTGGTAAACATAATTTTGGGAAACTTATTAAGGAGTTTGGTCACTGAACACCATAATCGGTGGGATCAAATTATGCCGCAAGCAAAATTTGCATACAACAATTCACCAAACAGGAGCACTGGAAAGATCCCATTCCAAATATTGTATGGAATGCAACCCAAAGGAGTATCTGAGTTGAGAGACTTAGAACAAAGTGATATCAGGAGTGTTGGAGTAGAATATTTTTCTGCAGAAATGCAGAGGCTCCATAGCCAGATAAGAGGACAATTGCAGAATTCCAACTAGGAGTACAAGCGAAGAGCGAATCAACATCGCAAAAAACTTCAATTTGAAGTAGGATACCAGGTTCTGGCACATCTCAGGAAACAAAGGTTCCCTAGGGGAACATATAACAAGTTAAAGATGAAGAAGATAGGACCATGTGAGATCTTGAGGAAGTTTGATGCAAACCCCTATGATTGAGTTGCTAGATGGTGTGGGCATATCACCCATATTCAATGTTTCAGACCTATATCCTTACAGGAGTGATGACACAGAGGGATCCGAAAATCAAGAGAAGATTCAATGGGAAAAACAAATGTCGATAGCAAAAAGACCGCAAATGGAGAAGATCATTCATCAGAGGATTGGAAAGAAGACCAGGAGGAAGACCTGTTTTGAATATCTAGTCAAGTGGAAGGGACACTCAATTGAAAATGCCAGTTGGGAAAATGAATTTATTATCTAGAAGCATGGAAAGTCAGTGCAGGAGCTCATGGACAGGAGTCCATGAATTTTTGTCAAGGGGAGTATGATGCAGGAGCATCGTTGTCAACCGCGAGGAGAAAAACCCATCAACATTAAGGAATCAATACGGGAGCTCAACGCTGGCAGTTGTAGCAGATATTTTGAAGACCACCTTAACTCAGAGCTAGAATTAATCTTTTGAGGCACGCTTAAACTCAGCGGGAAAATCACGGAGGCACGCTTGAACGATTACGAGTGAAGTGGGAAATTCCACTCTATCTCTGGAATGTGACTGATCCAAGATAGTCATTAGGCTAAGTTGCAAAGTAGACAAGTAGCCAGGGGAAACCCTAAGAACCCTCTGATAAATAGAGGTTTTGTACGCCCAAATGAGGCTAGTCAATTAGTTAGAAAGATAGAGAGATGCAAGTGAGTAGAAACAAGTTAGAAGGAGATTTCAGTTTCCAGTTTTAGTTTTGAATCATAGTTGTAACCATCTTCACTTATGAATAGAAAAAAGGAAAAATGATCCAATGTATGGTGTGAACATTGTTTGAAATTCTTTGTGTTTGTGTTTTTTTATGAGTGAATGGAACTGTGAATGCTAGGTTAAGTTTCAATTGTTTCTCTTCTGTGGAAGTAGTGCAAGGTGTGCACACAGAACGCAAGGTGTGCACACAGAACGCAAGGAGTGTGTTAGCAGGATCTGTTTCGATTCCAAAGCTCAGAAGAGATAACACTAAGGCTTTTCCCTTTGCATGGAATGCAAAGAGACTCGTGCAAGGCATGCACAGTCGTCTGCAAGGAACTTGAACTTGCATAAAGATCTGGTGCAGGGAGTGCACAGATCCGAGGTTCAACTAAAGGTCGAGAAGGATGGCAAGAAGTTGGATAATCAAAGAAGGAGAATGCCAAGAAGGTAGGAGTAATTTATCTTTGAGAAATCCTTAGGAGTCTGAGTGATCGAAATCCCAGAGACGCAAGGAGTGCGTAGGAAATCAAAGTCCTCACAGAACAAGCTCAGGAGGAGTAACGCTTTAAATGAGTTTTAAGGAGGTCCAAGCATCGAACCTGCCAAAAGAACAACGGTTTGAAACCTCGAATACTTAGAGAGTCTTCTAAATATGAAGAAAGTGAAAGTATAAAAGGGGAGAAATATCATCCATTTGATCTAAATGCTAGAGAATCAGAACCATCCATCATGAGGGACACATGGCGAATGTCTAGCATTTTGCTAACTCGCACTTGGAGGAAGTCAAAGATCAAGTCGTAATGATTCGTGAGACATGAATTCATGAATTAATATGAGCTGTTGGATCTAGGAAGGATCTGGACCGTCGGTTGGCCAGGACGAAATATCAACATTTTGGGGATCGGGAGGTTTGGGGTGACAAGTCTTTCGACTTCGTGAGTCGCAAAGTCCCGAAACCATCGTGATCGTCAGATCGAGGGAGGATCTAGACCGTCAGAATTGAAGCATCATAATTTCGACTATCGGGAGGGTGGAGGTAAGGAGATCCCAAATTCGCAAGACATGAAACGTCGATTTGATCGCAACCGTCGATCAAGGGAAGAGTTGGACCATAGATCTCGATTCATTGTGATTTCGACTATCAGGTGAATGGAGGTAGCAACACTCCCAGATTCAGGAAACATGAAATCGTGACGCGCCTTTCACTCAAGTGTGTGATCATTGTTGGTGGTCACAAGGAAGTCAGGGCTTGGTAGAGAAGAGTTGGCGCCCGTTTGGCGTTGAGATTTGAACAACATGTAAGAGAAGGTTCGTGGGTCTCATACAGAGGCCCGAAGAGTTGATCTGACTCAGTTTCTTGATCGATCCTATACCAGGAGGTCACGCAACCCTTAGGAGAGAAGGGGGGTTTGCATCAGGAACCCACAAAGAAGATCAAGTAGGACAAAACAAACTTCTTCTTCTAATGGTAAGGTAACAATACTCTTCATAGTTCTTTTACAGTCCATGTTTTTTGTACATATATTGCATATCTATTTCTTAGAAGATAATATGGTCAAAGAGAAACTATACCTATGGAAGAACAACAAGAAAAGGATTGTTATCATGATGACTACAAGTTAGGGAATACACATGAAAGGATGAAGTACATCAATAACCCCTGGTAACAATTCATATGGAAGCTATTACATAAGTAACAACTGCAAGATAAGCCGAAATCAAAATCAAACTTGAAGAAACCTAGAATAAGTAAAGATAGAAAGAAGTCAGCAATCAAGAGGAAATTGGAGAAAGACTTATGACACTTTGTAGAAGGAAATAAGGATGCAGATGGAAGCATGGACTATGTTAGATGGAGGGAGCCGATTATATATTTCCAAAAGAAGAGCATGCATTCATGCATGAATGCAAGGATTAGGAGGGAGCTAATCATAATGATCCATCGAAGATGATGAAGTATCTATCCATGGTAGCAACCATGAAAATAAGCATGTGTTCAGTTTGACTTTAGAAGAAGTCCTCTTTAAAAAGAAGCCTCAAAGTATATGTGGTTGTCCATCCACATCCATGATCCTATGATGAAAGAAATAAGTTGGAATCTTCAGGGCATGGAATCTATAGAAAACTCCATGGACCTAAGAGCTAAAGAGAAATATGAGGAAGACCATG